>JABYQJ010000042.1:0-271163 GCA_022606055.1 Trametes gibbosa | reverse complement strand
GACGGCTACGCTGCAGGGGATCACCGACCTGCTGGAGCACTACATCGCGCGGATCTTGGCGGACCCAACCAGCGACGACGTTCCTGAGTTGTGGACCGCGCCGCGCGACTGACGGGCATCCTTGCGACATGTAGATAGCCTTGTAGATAGCATCGCAGTCCCCAGATGTATCCCCGGCCTTATCTTGGCGAATTGAATGCGCGCGTGTTTTCTTGGCTCTTCGAGTGATTTTAAATTGTAATGACTGGCTAGAGTTAGACTTCAACAATCAGAAAGGATATTAGGTATGCGCGCGACTTGTGACTGGTGAATGGGACCCGTGACCTCGCGCGCTGTCGCCGCGCGCGCCTATTCTGGCATGTCCTCGTCTTCCGCGCCGTTATCCTCCGAGCTCACGAGCTCCTCTAGGCGCCGTTCGGAGATGTCCGCAAAGTTCGGGGGAAGCGCGATGTGCTGACGCGCGAAGTATGGGATGAGTCTGAACGCGCCGATGGGCCGATGGAAGACCGTGCCGTCGAGCTCGCAGACCACATACGCGCCTCCGCGGTTGCGCGACACGACCACGACTGGTCCGGTGTACCGCGCGCGCATCTTGCGGTTGAGAGACTTCTCGATCTGGGTATGTCGCACCAGAACCAGCGCACCGGATGCGAAGTCAAAGTCCCTCATCGTGTGCTGGTGATCGCGCTCAAACTTCTGGGCCGCGCGAATTCGCGCGCTGTAGACTGTGGACTGTAGTCGCGCGACGTCCTCCGTGCGCCGTTGTAACGCGATCGCTCTGCGCGCGATGAGTTCTGTGGTAGATATAAGACCCTGCGGCGCAGGCATGAGATAGGTGGCCTCAGAGATGTCGAAGGGGAGGATCGGATGACAGCCAGTGACCGCGAAGTAAGGCGAGCAGCCCATGCGTCGGCGTATAGTGACACGCTCCGACCAGAATACTGAGTGCGCGACCTGGGACCACTTGGTCTGGTCGCCGTCCGCTGCCTTGAACAGGGCCTGGCGTACATCGAAGTGAGGACGCTCAACGAGTCCGTTCGCGCGCGAGTTGTATCCGCTGATACGGATGTGGTGGACTCCATGCTGTTGCTCTATTCTGCGCATGGCCTTTACGAATGCCGCGCCGTTGTCTGTGATGATCTCCATGACTCCACCCCAGCGACAGAGGATGTCCTGGTAGATGAAGTCAGCCAGGGTCTTCTCTGTCTCGCGGCGCAGCATGCGCCATTCTACATAGGCCGTGAGCGCGCAGCGCGCCTGGACTATGAGCTTGAATCCGCCTGAGACTGGCATGAACATTGTGTCAATATGTATACGCGCGAAGATGGCGGCTGGCATCGCGACGGTGGGCGGGATGACAATCTGGCGCACTTGGCGCATCTGGCAGAGATGGCAAGTCCGCACAAACCAGGTCACATCGTCGCGCAGGGTAGGCCACCAGAAGCGCTCCGCGATGGTCTGTAGAGTCGCGTATCGCCCGCGATGACCTAGGGAGTCGTGCGCGACCCGAAGTACCTCGTAGCGGCCTTCGTAGTGTATGACCAACTTGTGCGCGCCCTGAGGATCCTTGCGCCAGAGTCGTCCGTCGTGCAGGAAGAACTGCTGCGCGTACTTGATGAAGCGCGCGTAGGTCTCGTCCGAGATATCCAGGGGTCTCTGGAGAGTACTCAGCCAGTCCTTGACATCCAGTAGTCTTGCATCGCCGCGGATAGTGTGCTTGGACTTTGGGATCTCTGGTGGAGGCTCCTGTGCGTTGTCCTCGTGTCTGCTGCCGCTGTCCTTGCGCGCGTTGTGGTCGTTCGCGCTGCCTGCGCGCGATGGCGCGCGCGATGTAGTCCTGTCTTCGCGCACTGCGTGTTCCGTTCCTAGCTCTAGCTCCTCCCCCCCACTGAAATCTGTGCCGTCCTCGGCCAGTGCTGGGAGGCCTAGCGCAAATAACGGGGTAGCGAAGGCGCGCGGTGCGGCGCGGTGTAAAGGCGCAGGGGGAAGAATATGATGGATGAACCCATGCAAGTTGTCGATCCAGTCATCGAATGCGTCCTCATCATCCACGGGCTCGGGGTCTCCTGGATGCCGTGGTCGCCTAGAGAGTCCATCCGGCCCATGCAGAGTTCCTGGGACGTGCACTAGCTCGAAGTGAAACGTGAGGATGGAGACGATCCAGCGATTGATGCTCGCGCTCGGAGAGATATCGGGGTTGTTCAGCATCCCTTTGATGTAGCGCGCATCGACTTCGATGACCAGGTTGCGAACTCCAATGAGATACAGCTTGAGCGCGCGCAGCGCACGGTAGAGCCCGTAGATCTCGAGCTTGGGTTGGGAGAATCGCGCCTCGCGCTCGTTCAGCGTGATTGAACCAAAGTGTGCGTAGTAACGCTTCCGAGGGTCCTCTTCGTCGCACTGGCAAAGGTGAAAGCCCGCCGCAATGTACGAAGTGTCCACTGCCAGGATGACGGGCGCATTCGACTGATAGTTGAGCGCGCGCAAGGCCGGCGACGCCAGGAGAGCCTCAATGAGGTCGCGCTGAGCCGCGCGCTGTGCATCGCCGAACTCAAAGGGGACGTCCTTGCGCGTGAGGTGGACCAGTGCGTGCGCGCGCTGCGCGAAGTTGCGGATAAAGATGCGCGCGACGCCGATCGTGCCTAGGAACGCGCGCACTTCGGAGAGATCCTTGCAAGGGCCCCAGTTCTTCACGATCTCGACGCGCGACTCTTCGGGGAGCCTCCCCTCCGGCGTGCAACGATGTCCGACGACCATGATTTCTCGCCGGCACACCATTGACTTGGTCCCGGAGAAGGTGCCGCCCGCGTACTTCATGCGCTGTGTTATGCGATTGACGTCCTGGAAGTGCTCCCACACAAAGCGACGGATGCCCGGGTTTGCGCTGATGGTCTCGTAGCTGCCATTCGCGCGCTTGTAATCTGTTGCTGGTCCTTTGACTGGGACGTCGTCAATGTACGGGATGGTGAGATGGGGGATTTCGAGGCGCAGGATATATGTGACGTCGTCGTGGAAGATGGGAACCGAATTACACCACCCCATAGGGAGGGTGCGATGGCGCAGCGCGCCGAAAGGAGTCTGGAAGGTAGTAAGGTCGCGCGAGTTCACGGAGATGAGCCGCTCGTCATAGCCCACATAGAGATCGAAGATCGAGCCGCACGGCCGTCCTCCGAATTGTTCTGCAAGGTGGTCTGGTGTGGGCGGGACTCCGCTATGCTGGATGGTGACCTTGTTGAGTGGCTCGAGGCTGTGGACAAGGCGGAGCGAGTGCTTGTCCTTCTTGAGAACACAAAACCAGCGCGAGCGATAGGAAGAATTGGAGGGCTCATACACGCCCGCCGCGATCTTCTTTTTGATGATGTCGCAGACTTCGTTGTAGAGCCCTGGGGGTATAGGGATGTTGCGCTCGACCCAGGGCGTGTGCGGGACCACCGGAAACTCCACAGGAGGGAAGAACTCGGGCTTGAAGCACCCACGCTCGTCGTCGTTCCACGCGAAGGCCTCATTCTGCTGGCTGAAGAAGTGGTGCAAGAGCTTCTGCTCTTCTGGCCAGAGGAAGCCGTCGCCATGCGCCTTGTCCACTGCCTCCATGCGCGCCTGCGTGTAGCGACCTGTTGGAACGAACGGTGGTGGGCGCGCGCTGAGCTCGGGCATTGACGCGAGTGGGTCGCCAGTGATGTTGCGCTCGATGCGAAAGGACTCGGGCGCCGTGCCGAGGACTGGTCTGACCTTGCGCGCGACGGGCTTGTATTTCTTCTTGGCCGAAATGTACGACTCGGTCGACACGCCGGTGCTGGCCAGCGTACTCGGTGTTTGCGCGCGTGCGGGATCGCGCGACGGAATGGTAGGGGGTGCGCTACGTGTGCGCGTAGTCGCGTGCGCTTTTTCGTGGGCGCGCGCGGTGTTGTGACCGCGCGCTGGGGTATCGGTAGCTGGGGTTGCGCCCTGCTGAGCGAAGACAGATCGCAGATTTTCAGAACCAGAAGCGCGCCCAAGATGAGAACGAGACGCAGACTGAAGAGGAGAGACAGGATGAGATGAGACGGAACCTGGAATGGGGTGCGCACTGTAGGCGTCGACATGGGGTTTTTGCGATCTGGTGGAAGCTGGGGGTGCGCGCGCTGCGTCTTCATGTGGCTTTTCAATTTTGTCGAGACACGCGAGCACCTCTACAGGTAGTGCGTCGCATGCAGTGAAATAGAGCGCAGCCGGAGTCAAAGAAAGGTCGGGGTTTGGGGTATACGAGGTGATGCGCGGTACACCATTTTCTACAGTGATCACGCACGCGATGTTGCCGTCGGCAGCCTCAAGCAAGGGCTGGCTGTCCGAGAGGGTGTCCTGCGTCGGAGGCGCGAAAACGCGCGCGCCCGCGCGCGATGGTGGGCACTGTCGCGGTCGCGCCGGTGTTAGGGCACACAATGGTCAGCGTCTGTTCCTCGTTGGTGAAATTCTTGACGATGCTCTTGGTTAGGACATCGAAGGGACAGCCCAGAAGAATGTCGTATGCCGCATGCCGGATGACGTGCACCTGGAGGTAGAGGACGATGTCCGCGATTGCGAAGGGGACGTTTCGCACTAACCCAAGGGAGCGATCCACATCGCCGTTGGCCGACTGCATATTGAGCACGATGGTGGGGTCGTAGGCCAGCCGCAGGGCATGACAGACGTCCTCGGACATTGCAACAATCTGCGAGCCTGGGTCGATGATTGCTTCGACGAACTCCTTGTTGTCGACCAGACCGACGATGGAGCGCAGCGCATGGGACTCCTTAGCCACAGTGAGAATGTCGGGATCGCTGCCCGGCTCGAGCCGCTTCAGATAGACCTCATAGGGATCAGGGACCACCACACCTTCGGGTAGGAGGGGCTCGCCACTGCATGAGAAGAGCGCTAGGTCGTCGGTATAGCCCTCGAGGACCTCGTCGATCGTCGTGCAGGCCGCCATAGCCATTACACGTGTGTCGTCCGGGCTGTGTGACTCGCCAGGTGCGCGCGCCTCGACTTGCGCGCGCGGGTCGGTAGCTACGCGCTTCGGGGTCACCGCCTCGCGATACTTCGCTCGGACCTCGGGTGAGATAGAGAGTAGTTCCTCTGGCGTGAGCGTAAGCACTGGGGCCTTCATAGAGCGCTCGAAGATGTCCTTGGCGAAGCTCGCGCGATAGACGGGCACCTGGGTCTTGTAGGCCGTGTCCTTATCCTTGGGCGGAACCGGGGGCGCGCCAAAGTTACGGACGCGCGGCGGCGCATAGGTGGCATCGCGTGCCTTTGCAAAGGGGTGTTCGCGCGACGGTTCCGGCGCAGGTGGTGCACGCGCAGCCGCCGGAGCAGGCTGGTGTGGGGGAGGATCACGTACCGGTGCCTCCGCCGCTGCTGCCTCGCGCGCTGCTCGTACCGCGCGCGCCGCGTCCCCTCCGACGGTGTCCGGGTAGACTGGGGGCGCAGGACCCTGTGCTGCCTGTGGTCGCCGCTGCAAGATGCGTGGGGGCCGACTGTTGATCTCCACTCCGTCGAAGGCCTGCCTGCCGCGTAGCGCATACAACTCGCGCTCTAGCTGGTCGATGCGCGCGTCGGTGGATAACTGGAATGTCGAGACATCAATAGGGGCGCTTGGGACAACCTGCAAGACCATCTGGGCCGCGGGCGCAGCTGGCGCAGTACCTTGCGCAAGAGGGTAGCGGCGATACCACTCGAAGACCCGGTCGCGCATGGTGAGTCCTGGGAGATTCCGCGGCACGAAACTCCCGTTAGCGAGGACTATCCGGCCTTCTCCATTGCGCGCGATTCGGCCCTCCTTGATATCTTCCTCCGCGTGTCTACAGAAACGCACCTGACAGCCCGCGTCGCCACAGTAGTGGCAGTAGCCGCTGTTGGCGCGATAGTCATACTGATTCTGGCCTCCTATGGGGCCTCCTGCCGCCGCGCGCTGCGCAGAGGTCATCTCTGCTGGGTTTGCGCCCTGAAAGCTGCTGCCCGCGCCGTTCTGCTCGACCATAGACTTGGCGAGGAGCTTGAGGAGCGGCGCGAGATCCTCGACCTTCAGGTCTGCGGCGCGCGCGCCCGCGCTTGGTCGCTCCTGGGTAACAGGGGCCGCCGCTGCTGGCAGGTTGACCATCGCGCCGGTCAGGACGTACTCCGCTGCGCTGAGGACTCGATCTGGATCGTAGGGGCGGTCGGCGGGCTGGTCCGGGAACTTGAGCTGGAGGCAGTTCCTGACTTGCGTGCGCAACGGCTCGCTGATTCCCTCTATGAAGAGACGATCGCGCTCAGTGATGCTGTAGACCCCCGCCTTGATGAGGCTCGCGGTTATTGCCTTGAACTCGCGATGGTACTCCGCCATCTCCGCGATGGAAGCAATGGGGGTCGTGCCGCGTCGGAGCGCGAGAGACTGCGCGTCCCGCACAAAGTAGGACTTGATAGCGCCGGCGCCCGGGTAGAGCTGGGTGAGCGTGACCTCAACTCTTCGTAGGTAGCGTCTCCTTCGGACTCCGGGAGTGCTTCCGCCAAGTCGGCCACATCGATAGGCAGATAGCGGACGACCCAACTGATGCGCTCTGCGTCCCCGCCGGTCGCAGTGCGCTCGAAAAGGAACTCGAGGTCCTGGAAGAACCGACGGAGCGTCCGGGGGTTCGCGGGGTCGAATACAGGGGCGGTACTATGGCCGCGCGCGGGAATTGTGCAGGGTGGTCATGGTGTTGTTCGTCAGCCATCGCGCGCGGTTGAGAGCCAGGGGAAAGCGCGCGTTCGGACAAGCTGGAGAGTGTAGAGACTGTGGGCTCGGGGGTATCCTCTTCCGATGAGGCTAACAGCGCGGTAGTCGATGCAGTGCGCCGGGAGTGGCGTAGCTTTGCCGGGAACTCGAAATCTGAGGGTGGCGATGGGGGAACCTCTGGCGTAGAGGGAGCAGAGTCTTCGCGAGGCAGTGTTTGGGCCAAATCACGGAACCAAGAGGTGGTTGGGTTCGAGCGCAGTCGGCGCGCGCTGTAGCTCAGAAAGAGGGAGAGGGACTCAACGACGATGTGGAGATCCTGAGGCGTACACTGGCTATAGCCAACGGTGAGGAGCTCGCGAAGGGCGCTCTCGAGCAGTTCCGCTGCTAGGTCGGTGGCCGTGGTAGCCGTGCGCGCGCGCGGTCGTCTCTAGTATGCGATCCGAAGGCGTAGGTCGAGATCTGAATCCCCCTCGCGGTGGGCTCCAAAATGATACGGTAAGAGATACTCTGACGGCCGATAGCCGAGGGGTAGAGGACGTCTCTAGGAAGGGGTGAAGGGGAGTAAGGTCTCGAGCTCCCTGGGATCGTCACTAGGCCGCTGATGATGGGAATTAGTCCTCGAGCGCGGAGGTAGGACGTGCGCGTGCGATGCTAGGCCCAACGCGCGCAATTCGCAGTATCGATGTAGCGCGCGGGGTATAAGCGCGACGCTTGCCGTGGGACGCAATGTCACAGTAAACGCAGTAGAACGCAGTGAACGCAGAGGAACGCAGTAAACGCAGTGAAAACGCAGTAAAATGCAGTAAACGCAGTGAACGCAGTGAAAACGCAGTAAGACGCAGTAAACGCAGTGGACGCAGCTGACTTTACGCTGTCAAGGCGGAGAGCTTTCCGGACACGCGGGGGGGAGGGGGTGAGCTGCGCGCGATATTCGTTGTGGAGCGCAGGGGACACGTTCCCAAAGATGAGAGAGTAAGGGGTGGATTGTCTGGGGGGTTCGAATGCCCCCAAAACGACTATGTACAGGAATGCCCGAAGGCTGAATCAAGACACGTGCTACAAGGCGGAAAGTACTCGGCAACAGGAGCCGAAATGTCCTGCGCGCCGATCGCGCGCCAAGCGCGCGATCAGGTACGGGAGCACGCGGCGCGCGCGCCACTGATGCATAGCTGACCAAAACCCGAACGCCGCCGGCACCGATAGACCGGGCAGCCTCCGGAGACACGGAGCGTCCCCTCGGACGGAGACCAAGCGCGTTTGCGCAACCCGCACAGATGGAGGATGGAGGAAGGACTCGGACAGTGACTTGGGGATGCGTGGGGGTGCGCGCGCCTTGAAGAGCTAACGCGCGGAGTGCGCGCGCGCGCGTGCAGCGACGCGAAAAGCGGGGTTTTCTGGTGTGGTACGCCGGTGGTGCTCATCAGCGTTTCTACGACGAAAATCCGACGCATTCGCTGCCTTCAAGGAATGGCTCGCCCGCATCGAACGTTCAAGCGGACGAAAACTTGCGACACTCCGTGCCAACAACGGCGGGGAGTATGTCAATGACGAGTTCAGGGCATTTTGCAACGAACACGGCATCCAGCTTCAGACCACATTGCCTCGGACACCCGAGCAGAACGGTATCACTGAACGCCAAAATCGTAGCATTTTCGACCGCGTCCGAACGGTTCTAGCAGACTCAAGCCTTCCAACAAACCTATGGGGCGAAGCAGTCAACTACATCGTCTACACTAAGAACCGCAACCCAACCGCCGCGCTCAACGGTTCGACTCCGTTCCAATCGCGTTACGGACGCGCACCGGATGCGAGCTTCCTACATCGCTTTGGATGCCGCGCCTATGTCTACAATGACCATCCAAGCCGTCAAAAGCTCGATTCACGCGCGAAAAAAGGCGTCTTCGTGGGCTACGCAGACGACCAGAAGGCGTATCGAATCTATTTCCCGACCACTCGGAAACTCGTGACGTCCATCCACGTACGGTTCCACGACGACGCTAATGGCTTCTCAGGAGGTCTGCCCGAGGGGGAGAAAGACCGTGACATATCGTTCGAGCCGTCTAGTCCTCAGACCAACAGCGACGAACCAGAACGGTCATCAGACGGTCACACTCCTATCGACGCCGACAAAACACCCGAGGCCCAAGCGATTCCGGACGAACCACGGGCAGCTCCACAGCCCGAGAAACGCCCTCGAGGACGTCCAAAGGGATCCAAGAACAAGAAAGGTGGATTGCCAGTACGACACTCGAGTCGCCTCGCGGCGCACGCACCACCTGCTCCTGCGGAACCCGCTGAACCACAGGCAGCCGTTCAACCCGAACAGCAGCCAGACGCGGCCGACGCAGGGGGAGACGAACCGGTCGTAGGGCAACACGAACACATGTCGGACAACGCGTCCGAGTCCGATCTCACAGAGCTGTCGGAAACGGATGAAAGCTCGAACAAGACATCGGAGTCCACGCCGCCGCCCTCGTTTTGCGTCTATGCTCTTTCAGACGACTGCTACGTCATTTTTGGAGATGAGCCGCAGAGCTACGAGGAAGCAATGTCCCGACCCGACGCGCACGAATGGGACGCCGCCATGGTCCGGGAGATCGAGTCAATTGTGACCCTCGGAACATTCGAACTAGTGGACTTGCCACCTGGACGGACACCTATCGGGACGCGTTGGGTATTCCTAATCAAGCGCGACCCGGACGGCAACATCATCCGCTACAAGGCACGCCTCGTTGCTCAGGGATTCACTCAGAGACCTGGCGTCGACTTCCAGGAGACGTTCGCACCTGTGGCCAAGCCCGAATCGATTCGCGCGATCTGCGCAATCACGGCACAGCGTGGCGGAGTCATTCACGTAGTCGACGTCGACTCTGCATTCCTCAACAGCGAAATCCCCGAAGGGCAAGAGGCCTATGTAAGGCAACCTGCCGGGTTCGTCCAACGTGGCCAGGAGTCGAAAGTCTGGCTACTTCACAAGGCGCTGTATGGACTGTGCCAATCCGGATACCTATGGTACCAGAAGCTCAAATCCATCTTGACCGAGATGGGTTTCAAGGCTTGTCGATCGGATCCATGCGTCTTCTATCGGTACGACGAACATTGGGAGATCACCATCGTCACCTCGCACGTTGACGACTTAGCACTCTTCGCACCTACGCTGAAGGTTGTCAACAAGCTCAAGGTCGAGATCGCCCAACACGTCCCGATTAAAGACGGCCGCGACATTTCTCTTCTACTCGGTATCAAGGTCACTCGGGATCTCAGCGCTCGCACTATCTCCTTCTCGCACATGCACAAGATTGACAAAGCGCTTGAGGAATTCGGATTCAAGGATGTGCACCCTGTGTCATCCCCGATGATCCTCGGTCAGCGTCTTTCGGCCACTCAGTCTCAGAGCGAGAAGGACATCGTGTTCATGCGCAATGTGAAGTTCATGTCCGCGGTCGGTACCCTGATGCACATCGCCGTCCACACGCGACCCGACATAGCGAAGGCAGTCCAGAACGTCGCTCGATTCATGGCGAACCCGGGCAAGCCCCATTGGCAAGCCGTGAAGCGAATCTTCCAGTACTTGAAGGCTACACGCGACTACGTCCTGACGGTCGGAGGAGGCTCGAAGGACTCAGATCACGGCGCACATCCGGTCGCGTACTGCGACGCCGATTGGGGCAACGACCCAGGGACAGCAAAATCAACATCCGGGTACGCGGTGTTCATTGGCCTGGGTTGCGTATCGTGGTCGGCGAAGAAGCAAACGGTGGTCGCACTGTCTACGGGCGAGGCCGAATACTACGCAGCCGTCCATTGCGGCCGGGAGCTCATTTGGCTGCGCCAGCTCCTCACCGAACTAGGCATTCTGCCCGCGACGGACCCGCCACCAACCATTTTGCGCATCGACAGCACGACCGCGATACGCATGATCAATAACCCGGACGAGGTATCGAATCGCACGAAACATGTCAATATCGCATACCACTGGATTCGCGATGTTGTGCGCTCGCAACTCATCGCTCCCGAGTACGTTCCCGGAGAAGAGAACGTGTCCGACATCTTTACGAAACCACTTGGCCCCCAGCGTCACAAACAACTCACACTCCGTCTCGGACTTCGCCCTCCGAATGATCGTATTCGTTGAGGGGGAGTGTTGAGATACTGAGGCCAAGTACGAAGTTCACGTAGTTCATAGTGTAGATTATCGGACTATTAATTTTCTTACTCTACATACTAGTACTGTAAACTTACTATACACTCCGCACGGTACATCTAGCGCGAACAAGCGCCCTCACACCTCAGTCGTTCTTCCACCGACTGAGGTATGTGCACATTTCCGTACCATACTCACATAGTGTACTTACGTTGTACCTACAGCTCCCGCTGACCCGCGTTCGCTAATAGGTACAATATAATATAGTCGTTCTTCCACCGACTGAGCTCCCGCTGACCCGCGTTCGCTAATACTACCACCACTTCTCCAGCACAACCACCTGGCCCCCTGCCTCTACCCCCTCCCACCCCCTCACTCTTCCCCCCTCACTCCTCACCCCCACCCTCCATCCCGACCCCCCTCAACACCGCACCCACGCCCTCCCTCCGCACCGCCTCGAGCTCGCGCGCGCTCTTCACCAGCAACATCCCCGCGAACCCCAGCGCGTTCACGCTCAGCGCCTCCCCCGTGCCCGCGAGCGTGTGCGCCTCCCGCGCGCGCGGCACGACGTGCATGTGCTCCAGCGTCAGCACCACGTTGTACGACGGCGGGCCGCGCGGGTACCCCGCCGGCGCCGCGCGCCGCACCGTCCCGATCGCGAGGTCGAGCAGCGCGAGGAAGGCGTGTGCGAGCGCGGGCTCGAGCGCCGAGGGCGGCGCGGTGGGGAGGGACGGCGGGAGGCGGCGCACGTGGTTTGCGTAGGGGAGCGAGCCGAGGGAGAATGGGCGGTCTGTGTGTGTATGTGCGGGAAGTGTGAGTGGGTGGGTGTGTGCGGAGGGAGAGAGGCGGGGAAGGGGGAGGTTGCGCACGTTCGTTCTCGAGCTGCGCTGCGCGCGCGAGCCTCTCGACCGGCGGGCCGTCGTCCTCGATGGGGATCAGCTGGAGGTGCTTGTGCGGCTGGCTCGCGCCGCTGAGGTCGCCGCCTGCGCGCGCAAAAAAAAAAACTCAGAACCCAGAAGAGGGCAGATCGGCACGCATGATGGCCCCGCTCACAGTTGTAGAACACGAAGAACCTCCGCCCCGCCTTCTGCGCGGCGATGAGGAAGAGGTACGCTTGCACGAGGTCTGGCGGGATGAGCGGCGCCGTCTGCGATCGGAACTCTGCGGGGCGGACACGGCGAGTGAGGCACCACCCCGCGGGGTCAAGGCAGGCGGGCGGCACGCGCACCTTTGGTGACCATCAGGATGTGGTGGGGCACGACCGAGTACTTGTTGAACTGCAGTCCTCCGCGGAGCACCCATGGTCAGACCGTGTTCGCGCCCACGCATCGTCGAAGAGCGGCAGGCAAGCACTGACCAGGATGACATACTCGTCCCCGTCCGCCTCATCGCGCACCTCGCCAAGGTACAGATTCGGCACATACGGCGGCGCGAACGGGTCCGGCCGCTTCTTCTCCTCCTCCTGGCGCTCTGCAGGCGCCGCGTCCGCGTCCGCGCTGAAGTCGGGCGTCGGCAGCGGCGGCTTGTCCTGCAGCGCAGGGCACAAGCGGATCTCGAACTGCGATATCGATTGTCCGCGCAGTGAGCACGATATCTCATGTTCTGACCTGAAGCGTGCACAGGGGAGGAGGAGCGCACCTCTACACCGTGCTCCGCGTGCGTGTGCACGGTCGACGGAAAGAAGAGCAGGTCCCCCGACGCCCGCGCCGTGTCGAACGCGGCGGGCAGCTTGGCGAGGATCGCATCCTGCGCGTGCATGGTCCCTGTCATCGTCGATCCCGCAGGTCCTATCCCAGACGTGAAAGTCGAATCACTTGTGGCTTCCAGGGCCGACTCGCTGGTGCTCGGGGCAAGGGCAGACGCAGCACGACGGATAGAAAGAGTACTGGTTCTGGCGCCTGTGGGTGCAGCGGTAGGGCTGCGAGCGTGGGTTCGAGTGCTGGCCTGCGCGGGGGTTGTTGGCGAGCTGGGTGCGAGTCGTGTCGTACGCGCAGCGAGACTCGAGTTGTACTGTATCTGGCGGCGTGTTAGGTCGCAGTGGGCTCGTGTGTGCAGACAATGGTGCCGTCGAGCAATAGGCAGCATGAGACTCCGAGTCGACGCGGGGAGACTCCCTCAGCAAGATTCAGAATCACAGCGCGTGCACGAGCGTGTGCGCGCACGTCGCGCAGCGGGCGCCTGGCCCGAGCATCATGCATCTAGACCTGATCCAACCCACAACCCAGGGACCAGGTACAAAGATCGGGAGCACGGCACAAGCGCAACCACATGGGGGCGCTCGCCAACGCTGCGTATTATTGAAAAGTCTAACCGTCTGTATACGCGCTAGTACAGAAGAGCGTCGCGCATTTCATTGCTGGTACAACAAGCTGAAAACTGGAGGAAAGCGGTCCGGGGGCAGCAGCAGGCGTGTGTGTATTCGGGCACGTTCGGGGACCGCAGAGCACTTGCGGAAACGATCAGGCAGAGGGGTGGGGTGGCTGGGGTGCGCCGTGCGCGCGCGTGTTTAGAAAGCAATGAATGACAACAAGAAAGACGGTAGAAAGTTGAATCCGGGCGGAGGGGAGGAGTGGGGGCATGGCGTGCAAGGTGAGGTGGGGAGGAGGAGGGAGAAAGGGCCGGGAACGGCAGGATGGACCCAGTCCATCCGCCGGCAGTCTGCGGTGTTTCTCCCCGTACCGTAACCAGGAGCATGGAAGCTCAGGCCTTCCCGCCTCGCCCCTTATGGTCTTTCGCCTCCGGCATAATCTCCCCAAGCATTTGTGCTCGTATGTAGCAGCACGCAGCGATGAAGGAGTATATCGCCCCGTTCGTTCCCTGGCGCGTCAAACAGAGTGAGGCCATGCGCGCGTTGGATTGTCAGCGTGGGGAGACGGACCTGATAGTACAAGATCGCAAAAAAGGTTTGCAGCAACAAAAGGACTATTCGAAGCGGGAAACTTCGGTGTATAGCCGTATTCTTCATGAACGGCGCAGGCATGTCCAGCGCGAGGTACATGAATCCGAGGACCATGTTCAGAATCTGGATGACGGGCGCCTTGACGATGAGGGTGACAAAGATAGAGTCGCTCGCGGCAGGTCTGAAGGAGGCAAGAACGATGAGTACAAGGAGACGGCTATTGTACTATGCTTGGCGCGTGGGAGGGTACTGACTGGATACCACCGGGCGAGCGGATGATGCCATGAAGAAAGTCGAAGAAGAACTTGCGGTAGTAGATTCCCCAGAAGGCGGCCCAAATGGTGTCTTTCGTGGGAGGGTGAGCACCGAGACAAGGTCACCTACGCGATTGTTCGAGTTGGCCACTTACAAGCGGTGGCGGAGAGGGCGACGTAGCGACCGTATTCGTTCCAGATGAGGTTTCCCATTTCGACTAGGATGTGCGCGGAGTGGGAGTTGCTGAAGAAAGTTGCTGCGAGAGACCGAGACCAGTCAGGGAAGGGGGAGGTGAACGGGGAGGAGCGCTGCTCTGAAGCGGAGAAGGAGATGCGAGGACTAAGGAGGCGTTGAGAGAGAGGAAGGGCCGGTGGTCCAGCGAGCGCAGCTCGACCAAGGAGAAAGAGACTGGAAGAAGGGAGGAAGGGGGAGAACACGGAGTGGTGGGCCACCAGCCATTAAAGACCACCCAGCCCCCGCTGATATATCCCCGTCACACCGTCACCGCCCACTGCCACCCGTCGCCAGGGCCCGCGTCCGTCACGCCCTCCGCCCGCTCAGATCCGCACTCGACCCCCATCGCACTCGTCCTCTCTCATCACCCATCAGTGTTCGCCACCATCCTCGCTCACGCTCACTCACTCCCTCGAGGGCGTACGGGCCACGCGTGCTGCCCCCGAACACTGCCCGGGACGCCCGAGCGGTGTGTGACCTGCTGTGACGCCCGAGCCAAATCGCCCGATATGATGCCCGTGCCGTGATCCCAACGTGATGGAGGTGGCGACCTCTGCTCGCGCGTCGAGACAGGACCAGATCGTGCACCGCGAACAACGCTCAGACTCGGGCTCTCCGTCCCAGCCGTATGTTCACCCAATGCATATGCATATCCTCGCCGCCTATGCGTACAACAAGCACGACCAGGCTATCCCAATGCTCTTCTCTCAAGCACCCTCGGCCCACAACATTGTGAGCACGGCGATAGGAAGGCAGACACGGAGACTCCATAACGACCGCCCGTTTCCTCTGGAAACGCGCTCGCGCCGGGCGCGTCGATGCACACTCCCGCGTTCACACGCTCAGACGCAGCTCTGGCGGCCGCGAGGGGCGAACCGGGGGGCCAGCATCCTGTAAGCCGTGACGCGCGGTGAGATTCGAAGCCTGGCAGAGTGCGGAGGGGACTGCGAGTGAGACTGACCATGCGAGAATAGAGGTCCGCGATGTCAGACCCGTCATCGTCCCCGTGCAGCGTGGTCGTCTCCGCAGTGTACGAGCTGTCACGCACGAAGACGGGCGGTAGCGGCGTGGGCATGGCTGTAATGTCCTGCTCTCGATAGGGCCCACCGTACTTGCCCACCGTCTCTGCGCTGTCGTCCGAGGCCTGCGACGTTCGGAATTGCGACTCGTCGAGATAGTACGCGCGTTTCTCCGCCATTGCACCTTGTCCTCTGACGAAATACCCAAAATTCTGTTCCGGATCCTGCAGTGGGAGGATAGGAGACGGAAGCCCCGTCTTCCGCCTGGCATGTTTCGCGCGGCGACGCCGGCGCAGAAGCATGAATACCAATACAGCAATTAGGAGAAGAAGCACAGCACATCCGACGATGATGCCGATGACTGCAGCCTTGGGCAGGCCTCCCTTCGGTTGGGACGCCGTGCCGGAAACCGTGCTAAAACACGTTTTGAGCGTTGCGCCTAGCGAGAAGCGGAAGGAACCTACGGTTTACTGTCGCGCTGCGCTTGGCCGGGCGGCTGATTCGGATCGATGGTAGCAAGGGATCCATTCGCGTCTGTGGATGCTGAACTCGAAAGGACTGCAGGAGGGGTTACAGCCACTCGTGTGGGAGTTGCACTAGGAGTCTCTTGAGGAGATGTGGTTTCCTCACCGCTGCCACCGTGTGTTGTCGGTAGCACATCACCAGGAGTAGTGTTTGGAGTCGCGGTCGGCGATGCTGAAGGCGGTGGCTCTGGGTCAGAGAGGCCGTCCCCTGAATCGCCATTGCCTGGACCACCCGACGCATGCCTATACGACCATTGAGTACCGCCGATCAAAAGATACCAGCGCACATACGGCTTAGCAGAGACTCTTGCTGACTGCGTGGAGGCACTGTTTGGTGTAGAAGTCGATGAACTTTGTCCACTTGAGGTGCCCGCAGACGGCGGGACATTCCTGCAGTGAACACATGTAAGTTTAAGGTCTGCGAAGAGGACACAATCGACGATTCATCGAGATGGGAGGAGACGTACTGCTGAGACTGATTGACAGTTTCATAGACGATACCGTCTAGGTCAATCGGCCCTGACCCCGCGTTCATGATCGACACCACATGCATTCCCATGTCCAGGTTCGACGCCCCTCCCAGGATTTGTCCAAACGCGGGCTCGGCCGTCGTAGCATTTGAATATGCGGAAACCTCGTCGTCTACAACGAGGATGAACGAGCCGTAGTCCGGACGGGTCGCGCCGTAGAGCCACACGCCCGTTCCGTTGAAGGTGAGCTTCGCCGTCGCGCCGCTGATGGACGTGCCGTGATATGTCGAGTTCGCGTACGCCTGCGCGTTGTTCCCGGAGGGAGATGCCCACGCATCCGGGGGGTCGTAAAGTATGAGAGATGAACTGTCGTCAACTGCGTGCGGCGTAAGCGTCCAGGCATCGTTTACTCGGCAAACGGTGGGAAGTCGGAGACGCACTCGTAACGTTCGTAGACGTGACCATCGAGGCCGGTAAGTATAAGTTAGCGAAGAAGGACAAAGGGTCCAGCCCAAGAGAGAAAAACAAAAGGTATAGCGGCGAGAGGTGGTGGAGACTCACGAAGAGGCTCGTTGGGGGAGCAGCGCCGTGCGGAGGGCTAAGAGGCCTGCGCTGGCTCCGCTGAGCGGTTCAGGGCCTGAAGGCGGCGGAGCAAGTGGTGATGATCATAGCAATATGCCATGCCGTCGTAGGGTGCACAGCCGCATCGGAATAGTTTCAACTTCAGGAGCCCAATCACGAGCTGTTGCAGAAGTTATGCAGAGATTCAGGTCCCGCGTAAGAGGCCGCAGCAGTGACAAAGCACCGCGACAAGCTGTTCTGTCTTTCTCCGCGCTGGATGAGGCTCATGAGAGAAGAGGTCGAAGATGCCGCGCATTCCAAACGGAGCGCTCGCAGCTGTTCGTCGATCGGCCGTCCTTCCTTTTGGAGCCTAGCCCGATCTGCATTCCAGATCCCAGGCTATTACTTGTGGTCCCCGTCCAATTCCAAGTCGTTTGCTCTCGCCCTGTGATTGCTCTGCTCGAGTCCTGGTCTGGCATGGCGCCCCCGAAGCCCACAGCCAAGCCACCCACATCGCGCGAGCTCGTAACAATCGGCCCTCGCGAGGTTTTCAAGAAACACCGTGGACGCGAGCGCGATGCAGACGGAAACAAGCCCCTGACCGCCCGCGCACTCGTCTTGCGTAACGGCAAACATGGAGCCATGGGCACGGGCGAAATCGTGCTCGCGTCAAGAATGAGCGGCCGAGAGAAACTCGACCTTTTGGCAGGTGTGTGTCTGCAACGCGTGCACATCTCGAGTGTTCAAAGCATACGAGACTTCTGTGGGTTTCACAGAGGACCTTGTGAAGCAGGCGCTCTCTGCACCCTTCAGGCTCGCGCTGGCCCTCAGAATCGCGGACTCTCAACTGAGTGGTGCGACAACGTTCTCTCCGCGCTGCATGAAGAGTCCCTCAGCCGCCGATTCACGTTATAGCCTACGTGGACGAAATCAACGCCCTGCATGACCCTGAGCTCTTTGCGGATCACATCATGGCCGACGTGAACGGCCACACAAATGCATCTCAAATTCAGGTATTCCGAAATGAGGGTCCCCACAAACTCAGGGCTCATATAGTATCCATGTGTGCGAGCCAGTAAGTCACTTTGAATCGCAGCTAGGGATCGTTGCGGGTCACCATCCGCTCTAAGTGGTTGCTCTATACGAGGCAGCATGTTACACGATAGCAGCACATCGCCTACTGCCCGCACGCTCAACGCAACTTCCAGACTTACCGTCTCCATAGCATACACAACACGTACATGATGGCCTCCGGCTGGCGAGTCGTTGGTGACATCATTCGCGACCTTGCTGACGATGGGATCGATGATGTGGCCATCAAGATCCAGCTCAGGACAAATGCATCTATGCGATCGCGGTTCCTCGTGTTGTATGACACCGTCAACGTCCTGGTGGAGGCAGGGCAGAAGAACTTTGCCGTCCTCGCGACCACCGCTCGTGTGTGCTCTGCCGCTTGTTTCCCGCCCGTGTCAGCTGACAGTTGTGTATCGACAGCACATTTCTCACAGTACTTCAAGAGAAACGATGATAAGACGACTGGAAAATCGGAATTTACGTTCGACTGGTCACAGCTCAAGGCGGTCCACAAGTCTTTCTTGGATTCCATAATAGTCGAACTGTGTCTGCCAGACTCGCCTATACCCAAGCAAATATTGATACAACTTCTTGGTGAAGCAACAGAAGAGTCCCCCAAGGATGCGAAACAGTTTTCCCAGGCGTTATGGGATGCTGTTGGCGACCTTTCGGTAGGTAGAGGCGCCTTATGCCCTGTAGTCGGTATCCGGCGCTCACCGATACTGCGACATCATACACGCCATACAGACCATCGTTGAGCTGCAATCCATGTTGGAGACCGTACTCTACGGGCCGGAAGGCGAGGAGTGGAAGAAGCAACGACGCAAGATGCCTGAGGCGTATGAGAATTGGGTAGACGCACAGATCTTTTCCAGAGAGGCAGCAGACCTGTGGACATTCTACGTCGACATCGTCTTCCCCTTGGATCAGACGCGTAAGAAACCAGTCTTGGATAGAGTCTGGTCAATTCTCGACGGGGTTCGTGCTTGTGTCATTTAGTACCCCAGGCCTCCTATGCTGATGCACCACAGAACTACAAATCCATCTCCGGCAAGGGTATCGACGAACTTTGGGATGTCAAAGACATCCGACACGTCGAGGCTTCTTGGCACGGGTTCAGCGCGCGCAATCGCAGCGATGACGCACTCGCACTCGTCCCTTCCGCTGCTGGGCGTAAGGGCACCAAGGGCAAGTCAAACACCCTCGCGATCACCAACGGCGACGAGAGCGACGGGTCGATGCCGTCGCTGCAGACAGTCTCGCAGTCGGACGACGCAGAGTCGGACTACGACGACGAGAGCGACGACGAGAGCTACCCTGATGACGAGGAAAGCGAGGGTGGCTCGGAAGAGGAGTATGACACCGATGAGGAAGACGAGCTGCGCGACTTGCTCCGTGAGGCAATGGATGCCGCCGTCGCATCCGGAGACTTCTTCGATCCCAGCGCCCCCGCACCTGAGTTCGACACCCTGGCGGAGGAGCGGAAAGGTAACCCGTTCTTGAAGTTGTTGGGTTCCCTGAGAGGTGCGTCAGCCATCTTTGGAGATTGCGGGCGGTGGTACGAAGTCATCGTTATTTTTCGTAGGGCGTATGTTCTCTGCAAACCCGACGGTCACGACGGCCACCCGCGATCAGCCCCGCAAGCCCTTCGCGGGACAGAAGCCTGCCGCGCCTAAGGCTGCTCCGGCTTCTGCCAAGGCCCCTGCTGGCAAAGGTGGGCATTCGAATATATCTAGTAGGTAGGACGTTCTGGACATCTCTATCAGGCCCGCAGAAGCCTCACCAGGCAACGGTCGAAGAGGTGGAGGACGAGGATGGGCCGACAACCGCCGCTAAGAAGAAGAAAAAGAAGCCGAAGAAGAAGAAAAAGCCCGCGTCTGCTTCCGCTGCTGAAGGTGCAGGAGCGAGTGTTGAAACTGCGGCCCCCGCCCCCGCCCCTGCGGCCCAGCCAATCAGCCCCCCGCCCGCAACGAAAATCCCGACAAGTCTTGTCAGCCCTGCGAAATCAACGCCCCCGAAGAGTCAGCAGTCGAAAGCGAAGCCCGCGCCAAAGTCGACACCGACGCCTGCCCAGACAGCGTCGTTCAGTAGCTCAACCTCCACACTTCATCAGTTCGGTTCCACAACCTCGTTGCCCTTGCCACAGGACCAGACAGCGCAGTCTGCCCGCAATTACCTCAAGACGGAGGGCTTGGCGGGCGGGAAGACGAAGGTGAAGACGCGTGCCGCCGTTGGGAACCTGGGCAACCTCGAACCTGTTCCCGAGAAGAAGAAACACGTATACAGCGTGTATAGGAAGAAGAAGAAGGGGCAGGACGACGACGACAGCGAGTCGGAAGATGACGGCAAGAAGGGCAAGAGTCGTTGGGCTGGTATCAAGAGGAAGACAGCAGAGCTCATGCACCAAGTTCTTCGCACTCCGCTGGACAAGAAGCAGGGCATTGCAGACATGAGATGGGAGAAGTTCGTTAGGGTAAGGACGTTGCGTTTAGACTATTTCGTGGTCCTTGAGCTCATATCTGCAGCAGATGATGACCGATCTCGGGTTCACCTACGTCCCCGGGACGGCAGGTTCTAGTGTGCGGTTCGATCCGCCCAACCCAAAGGATAGGGTGAGTGCCGTAACGATCCAGGCATCCATGACTGAATATTAATCTCGGAGGCTGTTGTAGGCCATCTCATTCCATAAACGTGAGTCTGCCAACGTGAAAATGGCGTAATCGTCACGCTCACCCTTCTACATAGCGCACCCCAATCCCACCATTCATCCCAAGAAGTTGCGGGATTTTTCCAAGAAACTGCAGGAGTACTATGGATGGGATCCGGAGGAGTTCTTGAACGCGACCCAGTCTGCGGAGTATAGTGATTGAAGGCGTATTTCTCAACCGTGACTTGTGTATCTACGCTCCGTGTATGTCGCTTTGACTGTTTGGAAACTAAATTGTGCAACGCAATCATTGGCACTGCAAAATGCATAACGAAACTCTTCAAGGTTGTTGAGATCGAGCTGCGGCAGGCGCCCGCAGCGGATGCTCTGGGTGAACGATCCTGGGACTTGACCACGACCTCGGAGACCGTAAATGGCTGCTCGCCCGCCGCCCGCCCGTCCCCACATCGGCCTGAATCCGACCAACAAGTTCTCGTCCTACTCTGGGAACGATTGGGGAGAGGACGATGCCTGGGACAGCTCCTCCGATTCCGAGTCCACGAACAAGCCGGACTGGAAGCGGTCCAACGCACGCGCATCCTCATCCACCACCGCGCCGAAGCCGGTGCCCAGACCGACGCTCAACAACTCTTCCACCACCCTAGCATTCTCGTACACACATGTGCACGCCCCAAGCTCGTACCCGCCAAGGGAAGAGCAGCAGCAGGGTCCGCAGCCGGGCCCACGGAACGGATGGACCATCGTCAGAAAGTCCACGGACCGCGGAAGTCTCGACAGCCGGGATTCTGCGCAGCTCGCGCATAATGCAGGGTACGATGAGCTTGAGACGGAGATGGTAGTGGGCGACATGGAGAACGAGGCGGATGACCGCGCGGCACCGCACACCGCGAAACCACGGTACGAGCAGGGCACCATGAGAGAGGACGCGGAGGAGATCGTCAGTGGTGCGCATCCATGAATCGCGTGGTCCCATTGACATCTCATCCAACGCTCAGATCCGCTTCGTATCCTCCACCGCCAGTCCGAAACGTCCGCGAGTAAAACGCAAGCGGAACATGGACTCGACTCCTTCCAGGGAGATACGGAGAAGCTCATGAGGGAACGGTCGATTCGTACGAACAGACGGACAAGGTTCATCAACTGTGTCACTCGCGACGATGTGGACATTGGTATGTCTGATGTATATTGTGCAGAGGCTAAGAAGTCGCTCATGCCACATAGCACAATTGCGCAAACTTGCTTGGAACGGGGTTCCGGATGAACTGCGACCGTTGGCTTGGCCATTACTCTTGGTATGTGTGTTATACAATATCCAGCCTTGTGTCCGTCCTTACGCCCATGCAGGGCTATCTGCCGCTCCCAAAAGCCACTCGCACATCCACACTAGCAAGGAAACGGCGCGAGTATGCGTCGCTCGCCGAGACTACGTTCGCGAGGGGACGCGAGGGGTTGGACCAGTTGATATGGCATCAAATTGAGATAGACGTACCTCGTACGCGGCCTGGGGTACGGCTATGGATGCAGGGTTGTACTCAACGGGTAATGTCATAGCTGTGTATTGTCCATTCAATTACTCATGGTTACTCACCCCAGAGCCTCGAGCGCATACTCTATGTCTGGGCGATCAGGCATCCTGCTAGTGGCTACGTACAGGGGATTAATGACCTCGCCACACCCTTCTTCCAAGTATTCTTGTCTGCCTATATCGGTCGGTTGCCCTCCGCACATAGCTGTTGCAGTTGCTCATCGTACGAATCAGATACGGACCCAGAGGAGTTCGATACCGCATTGCTCTCGGATACCATACGAATGGCAGTGGAGGCGGATACGTTTTGGTGCCTATCAAGGCTACTCGACGGCATCCAGGATAACTACATCGCTGGCCAGCCCGGAATCCATCGGAGTGTCAAGCGCATGGCCGAGCTCGTCGCTCGAATAGATGGTCTGTACGAGCTCGACATCACAACATGCCATATGTTGATGTGATACCTTCCAGCACCTCTAGCGGCACATCTCGAGCTTGAAAACGTCGAGTTCATGCAGTTTGCGTTCCGGTGGATGAATTGTCTTCTTATGCGGGAGATCAGCGTGCAAAACACCATCCGAATGTGGGACACCTATCTAGTATGTCCCCATGAGATCGTCCGCTGTGCGCTTATTCACGCAGACTGTTAGGCCGAAGGGACGGATGCATTCTCACAGTTTCACCTCTACGTGTGCTCCGCCTTCCTTGTCCGGTGGAGCAAGAAGCTGCAAGAAATGGATTTCCAAGTGAGTCTGTATGAGATTCAATGGCGGACGCAACATCCTCACGACTTGCCAAGGGTATCATCATGTTCCTTCAATCGCTACCCACGCAAGACTGGGCAGACCATGAGATTGAGATGCTCCTCAGTGAGGCGTTTGTGCACTACTCGACCTGGCACAACGCCCAGAGCCACTTCGGCAAATGATACCTCTTGTTTCTTTGCGGCCACTGGTCGGACATGCATGTGCGGATACAAAACGCAGGGCTGAGCGTATGCAGACGGATGTATTTATGCATGTACAACAAACATAAAGACAAGCACGGAACAAGATGCAGGAGCGAGGGGGCGCGCATATAGTCATGTCATGATACCGAACGGTCCCGTGCAATCGGTGCAGTGAGTGTCTACTCAGCCTTAGTGTGGTGAACAGTGAACGGAACAGATGAAAGATGCAAATGGAGGGAACCAGCATGTTCATGACGCTCCTGACTTCTCCTTCACGAATTCGATCTCACGGTCGAGAGCAGTCTTGAGTTCGTTCGCTTGGGCGGCGGTCTTACAGCGTATCCGGTATGGCGTTGGCTGACCGTCGTCATGTCCTATGAAGGATACCGTCTTGTCCGAAACAGACGCAGTCAGTCCTGAATATAGAATGAAGTTCTGGTAACAGACACGCAGTTATCACTCAAGGTATCTCAACGGTTGGACAAGGGAGTACGTACGATCGTGATCTTGCCAGTGCTGCTATTCCGGAGAAGCATGCGTCGTGAATCGGAATCCTTGTCTTTCTTCAACCGCAGGATGCCTATCATTTGCCCATGACCGTTAGAACACCACTTCGCTCCCAATCATACTGAACACCCACCGACGCCCAGATCACCCCATTGCGACTTACCGCCCCCATCTTTGGTCATCTTATAGACTTTGCTCCGGATCTCGTGCGTCGTGACCTCATTCTCCTCGCCCTCGCCTTCCTGGTCATGCACAGACGTCGAGGCGGGCAAGCCCTGTGGCGCATCCGGCACGGGTGTTCCGTCGCCCGACGACACGCCCTCTTTCTCACCACCCTCTGTATCTTTCTCACTTGACCCACTCGACTCAGCAGCAGGCTTCTGCGCGCCGAAGGTGAACGGCAGAGCTTTGACCGGGCCACTCGCGCTTTCCGCTTCCGGCGTCTTGGGTGGGCTACCAAATCCAAACCCGACGGGATTGCCGATGCTGCCTGCCTTGGGGAAACCGCTGCCAAAAAATGGCCCTTTGCTCGGCGAGGCAGAACCAAAGGAGAACGCGGTTGCCGACGACGGCTTATCGGGGGTGCTGGCGGCGAAGAGGTTGGTCGGGCCAGATGCAGCGCTGGATGCGAAGAAATTGCTGGTCGACGAGGACGTCGATGTGGACGGTTCTATAGGGTCTTTGTCTCCGGCCGTATCGCTTTCTTTATCCTTCGACTCGTCAGCAGCCTTGCCAAAAGTGGTCTTGCCAAAGAACGAGAATGATGAAGACGAGGGTGCAGGCGCGCCGAAGAGCGAGGGCGGGGATATAGAAGAAGATACGCTGGGCTTGGAGAACAAGGAGGGACCAGGGGAGGGTGCCCCGAATGTGAAGGCCGCCGGAGTAGCCGAGTTTGTCGCAGAAGCGGCCGACGACGAGGCAGGCCCAAAAGCGAACGCCGATTTAGGAGCCTCCGCCTTGGTGGTTGATTCCGCTTGGGCAGGTTTGAAGCTCGTGAAACTGAAGGGGCTTCCTAGGGTACTTGAAGAACCCGTGTCGATCTTAGGGACAAAGCCCGACCCAGACGACGAAGTAGAAGAAGTGACAGATGCCCCAAGGGCTTTGAATCCCGAGAAACCACTGGGCGGAGCAGGCATTGTGAAGCTGGGTGCGGGGCTAGGCGTGACAGTGCTCTCCACAGGCTTCGACGGGAGCCCCACGGGCACTACTGCAGAAGTGGAGGCACTGGAAGACGGCGCCGACTTGTCGTCACGGCTGGAATCCACTGAGACACGGTGTGCCTTGTATCGTTCTAGGAGGTCTGCAACGTTAACGAATGGGTCTGCCTCAATAGCTTTTGACAAGGCGGATAGAAGTGAGACGTTCAGGCCCCGAACGGCCTTGTAGTATTCGACGTCTTTGTCCTTCTCATCTGCTCTCGATGTGTCGTTCGTCGATGCTGCTGAAGTCATAAGTGTGGGTGCAGAGGACGAGGACACGATGGACGCGAAAGCCTTAGTCGCGGGAGACGCGCTGGATGATACGGAGGTACCAAAGAGAGACGAGGGTTGTGTGGTAGTTGCCTCAGAGAACGAGAACGGGGATGAGGATGTTGCGCCACCTGCAGGTTTCAGAGAATTGGAGGTGGTGGATGGGGCGGTGAATGAGAAGGAAGATGAAGAAGTGGTGGCGTTAGTACCAAAGCCCCCGAAGCCTCCAAACTTCCCAGGGGGTGGAAGAGTCTGCTTCTGATGTTAAGATTTGTATAATCTGAACTGAACCAGTAGAGCATACCTCAGTTGCTGCACTACTAGGCGGAGGTCTCGCGGCCGCACTGCCAAGTGAACGTTTTGGCAAGCCTCTTATTCTGAGAGCAACGCGATATGAGCCGCAGATACATAGAACAATTTGATGCACTTACGGCCGATGCGCTAGGGCAGACTCGTCGGCCCTCGTGAAGCCTGTGCCAACATCCTGTTGCGCGTGTTTGACGCCTTCCTGAGCGGAGAGAATATAACAGAGCGCACCTCTTCCACCTCTTCCTGATCGATGTCGTCTTTGACCAGCTGCTTTTCCGCGGCTCTCTTCATGTTGGGAATGACGATGAGCGGATAACAAGGTGAGCAAGTGGTGCGTGTCTTCTGCTGCAGCAGGTAGTGAAGTGAGTGACCTCGCACGCGTCCGTTTCGCCTTTCGCGCTTGGGGCTGGCGTCCGTTGTTCACGTGCTCTCTATGCAATAGGGCGTTTATTTCAGGCTACTACGATTACATTATGTGTAAAAGAGCTACTGATACTACTCTGACTAGAATCCCCCTCCAAGCCGTGTCCAACATCGGTATCCAGGCTATAGTGGAGAGAGCAATTGCAAGCTGCATGATCCTCGCACAGGCTGTCGTTGACATGACTCGGGAGCCGCTACCGAGGCGGAATTGCCACTTCCTTGAAAAAGGTCTGCATTACTTTACAACAAAGGAATCGCGACTTTTGAGACTACAAATTGCTACGGGCGTGACACAGTCTTCTGCCTCCTCCGCTACGTCGCAATTAGGGTAAGCTTAAATTGGCTCATCTGATCACCTTGGGATTGACACGCCAATTGCACATGGGGCTGAGCATCCTCGTTCTGGTAGTGCATTTCGACAAACATAGAGTGGAAGAGGTTCTGGGGGCGACAAGTGTCATTAACTTGAGGTACACAGTCCAAATGCGGCGTACCAAGCCAAAGATATGATCTGGGACAGTATCATAGAAAGTTAGACTCCTGTGAGTAGGGTGAATGAGGCCCTCCTTCAAAGGATGTGGGGGTTGCGCGCGCATAGGAAAGGGTAAGCGGGGCCATCCACGACAACCATCCCGTCTTTAGGCTTGTTGAAGAATACATATCTGATCCACAGCGTGCTGGATTCCGCCGATTCAGGTATGATGGAGGTGATCTTCAATATACGGTTGCCTGAAGCTGTAGCAGGTCTTCCACCTAACATGCTGGCCGTTCCATTCTCTTCGCATGGAAGAAGCACTCTGATATGAGCAAATATCCTATCAGGAACATACAACAAGCTGGACCTTTAGGCAAATTCAGCTGTAATTAATCTCATTGAGGGCAACCCAGGATTAGACTGACTTTTGTATTCCGACTCACAAGTAGGAGACTCGGGGTTAAAGTGGGACTGCTCGGGGATGGTTTGATGTTGTGATCTGTGGGATCGGCCTCAGTCTCGATGCGAGAGGTAGTCGGGGTGTTTGTCAACCTACAAGCTCTGATATGGGCGCTTACCGCGGCGTCCTCGGAATAGAAGGCTTACCGGTGCTTCACTATATGGAGAACTGAAGCACCGGGGACGACGCGACGAGCGAGGTAAGTGCGGGTGGGAGAACGAGTCTGTAGATGCTTTACACTCGCACATATGTAGCTTCTGTTTAGGTGCATCAATATGCATCATGAGTTCTCTGCATATACTGAAGCACCGCTTCTGTTTATCAATGCACCCTCCCGCCGTCGGCTCCATTCCGTTTACCAACCTGATCCCAGGCACGTTGTGCGTCCGGATATCACCATGCAGGCAGTATATAGTGAATAAGAGTAGGGAGGGGAAAGAACACACCGTCTCTGGAGCAGATAAGGCGCTGCCTAGACTGACCAGTCGAATAATAAGGTTCGGAAGAGGAGTCAAGGTTGTGGTCGGCGCAGCCATTGAGATGCTAGGATCGGGATGCCGACGCGTACCCTGGCATCTGTCTCCGCTATTTATGCCAAAGCCGAGGAGGAATGGCATGATAAGGGGGACGAAACATGCGGCTTGGTGTTGTAAGATTCACTTAACGTTCAATTACTTACATTAGGTTACTTCGTGGCTGACATGGGCGATCCGATCCGTCCCAATCTGCATGTACTGGATACAGCCTTCAGCTTCAAGCTTCAAGTTCCGTTCAATTCTACCTTACGCGTTTGCACTCAGCTAAACACCTTCGCCCGCGCTCGACCTCTTCCCGTTCCCGCGCCCTCGTCTTTCTACAGGTGTCGTTAACTAGTCTCGTCACCAGATGCCCATGTCAAAGGGTGCGTTCTCGTGCCCTCCTTTTGCTGTATCGGTCGCCCTCCACTGCTGCAAAGAGATTTATGAAGGCACGCATCAACGCTATAACGCGTCTCTTGCAGAGGCAATGCGGAGCGAGTCGGGAGGCCTCGTGACGTTCATGGCTATTGCGAGGAACCCCTACCCCTCTGTAGGTAATTTACCAGACATTATAGGTGGTCCTCCGCTCTGTGTATTGCACGTCCCGTTTCGGAAGAACCGACCTATGACAGCTAGTGTCGAGACTACTATCACGTCGGTTCAGGGGTTTGCAACTCAAATATTCAGAGGTGATGATTCTTACAAGCAGTGTGTTTGGAGGGGGGACCGCAGATAGATTATGTGCCGACGCCTTGTCTGTAATCGATTGGTACGACAGAAGAATAGAAGCATGTTCATAAAGAACAATGAAGATATCGCCTGTTGCCCACCTTCAATTGACGATGCGCGCAGAGCAATCGTGCCCACTCACGAAGTGAGAGAAGCTCAACGGATTTCATTAGTCTCAACGAAGAACGCGGCAGGGTACGGAAGAAACCCCAGCATGCCAAGCGCATCCTCCTGCCTACGACTCAGATATCAGCACATTATACAAACACCTGCCCTCATACGGCCGCACTCACCTAATAGCAGGGTCCTTCCCATATCCCACGCAACATTCCATTGGCACAGCATGACCCGCTCAATGTGGAACGGTAGCCAGATACTGGCAAGGTCCTGATGTTTCAGTATACACAATGTGTTCAACGATGGACCGAACTCTTGTGCGAATACCGCCGCTACTTGTTTCATGATCTCGAACAGCTGAAGGAATGCTTCCGTTCCACCCAGGTGTAGCCCTGCATACGGGTGGGGCGCCGCCTTCAAGTCCAGATGCACATGTAGTGTTCGGTGACGAGCAAGGGATCCAAGTATTTTTGCCACCTCATTCTTTGTCACATCGCTGTCAGCATGGACCGCCGAGGAGAATGTGGGCAAGCAACTCACGATCGGAGCATCACCACCATCCTGCTTGCGGTGACGGACAATTGTAAGCGTGATAAGATTGGGGCATGCAGAGGCGGTCAACCCGAGCAGCTCCACCTTCGCACTCGTCCTCTTCGTACTCAACCTCCAGTTCTTCAAGCTCGGGCACGTTACACCGAGGCAGGAGCCGTATCATGTCTGTCGTAGTCAAGAGGTCGTAGTACCATTGAGCCAGCGGGCTACGATCCGGAAAGAGTATCCAGAGATAGCGCCGGGGCCAGCATCGGAGCACAAGACGACGCAAACACGTCGGGAGGGTGAGTACAGCGGATCTTCAGGCTGATACGGCAGAGAGACGACCAGATTTTCCAGTTGAGGCAATTACATGGGGCCCTGCCACCCCGGGTGTGCTAGCATCGTGCGCCGCATCCCCGCGGTACAGGCCACTCCAAAATGTAGCTTCCGGAGCTCCGGCATTCCTCCGAATACACGCACGAGCGCCGAAGCTTGCAGTTGTGCCTCTCCCTGCATCAGGGGCTCTCAAATCTTTGGCCACTGACCCGCCGCGAATGTAGTGAAAAGCACCATCTCGGTTGAAGTGGCGAGGATGTCCAAAGATTATTGGAAGTTTGTATCGCCTGAGATAGGCCAGGAGCCGTCTGTCGCTTGGACAGGAGCGCGGAGGGATACGATGTGACCTAAAGATGACCTGTCGGTAGACTACCAGCGGCGGTATTGGGAGGAATAGTGGCGGGGATGGCTGCGTGTCGACGTTTCAATGATGGAGCGTATCGGTGACCTCAACAACTCCCTGATCCCTGGAAGTGAGAGCATAGAATCCACGGCTTCCCAGGGAACGCCTCGGGGTCGGGTGTTGTGAATACTGATACGGGAGAGCTTGGGCATGCGGGGGAGCGCCTCGTGAAGCGACATCGGCGCATAGCGTGGATCGACGATGTCCGGGTCGAACTCCGTCCATCTGCCGTAGAACGCCAGATTTCTTTTGAGAATGAGCTGCAGGGTGGAATATGTACAGAGCATGTCGACGTACCGTACGTATAGCTAGAGATGATGGGGAATAAAGCTTTTCCACGTGAGTGAATCTGAATGGACCCTAGATGACCTGAGAAGGACAGGCAGGCAGGCGGTCGGAGGTCGGAGACAACCGCAGATTCTTGAACTTCTGCTCGTTACCAGAAGTTTATCATCGAAGGACGTCGCCGTTCGGGAGCTCTAGGCTGCGAGATTGTCAGCCCAAGCTTGCGTTTGGCATATCTTACCGCGGGGTCATGATGCACAGGATGCGATGAGTTATCTACCGGACATGGTTCAAGGACACTCCGAGCTAGACGTTCCTGCTGATTGTGCTCGACGCAGGTAAGGGTTCCCAATAGCATCCTAGTCATAGCGGGCGCCCTCGAGTCAAATAAAGACATGTTACTGATATGTACGATAAATGGACTCGAATTAGTAGTGATCTGTGGGGCGTCTGTAGTGCTTACATAATGAGCATAGACAGACAGGGGTGTGGACGAACTTGGAGCGAGTCCGAGACTCCGAGTCGGACGCCGACACATTCTCTCTTCCGTCTTCCTCTCCTTACTGCGCCCTCAGGCTCATGTCGTCCTCGTCGACGACCGCATGCTCGCGGTCCCCCTCACCATCTCCCGCCACTCCAGAGGCGTCTGACAACCCCGGACCCGTAATGAGCCAAGAAGAGCTGTCTGCTTGGTGTAGTTCTCTCCCGGACGCACAATATCTCATCAAGGGCGAAATCAAGTTTACGCAGCACGAGGGAAAGCTAGAAGATAACCATACTCTGGACCTGGAGGACCTCCTCCAAGACACCGCATACGAAGAGTGAGTCATGGCCTATCATTGCGTCAATACTTGCCTGCCCATGTTGATTGCGCCAGTGCTAGTCCTGCTGCCCAACAAGGCCCCATGTTTTGCCCTGTAACCAGCCCTGCTCTGTCACCGAACGCATCACCGACGACCGCAGGCTCCCGACATACGCTCTCAATCACCAAACCAATACCCCCTCCTGCCCAGGTACGCAAGGAGCCGCCGGCTTTGCAGCGTGTCGTCTTTCCCCCGAAGGAATCGTGCTCCAAGTAAGCCCATCTTTCCGTTGGTTGCCGTTTGCTTATCGCCGCCTAGCCTCCCCGTCATGTTCCCAAGCCTTCCGGAAGGCGGGACAAAGTCCAGGGTGGAGACTCAAATCAGGCTCACTGTCGATTTGGCTCACGCGAGCTCTTCGTCTGGGGAGTCTTTGAAGTATGACAAGGTCGGCAGTTGGAAATGGCTCAGGTTACCCAAGGGAACTTCGACGAAGAAACGCACGCGCAAGGAAGGCAAAATCGGTCAGTAGCAAGGCTCCCGGTTCATCTTTTTGTCCTCATGTCCAGGCACAGACGCCTCCTGCGAGGAATCCCTGTATCTCACCACGGACATTACGTGCGCCACGCCTCCATACACTCGTGTCGCTGCCTGCTCAAGCTGCCAGACCCGCGAGGTACGTCACCGATTCATTTGTGTAACCCCAATGTTCACACCGCTATCAAGGCGAAGCGCGTTGCGCGCAAGATTGCCGCACGAGTCCGACCCGCACGCTCAGACTCGGACTCCCAGGAGGAACCGCGTATCATACCAGGACAGGGTAAACACGAGGATACCTCCAACATCCTGCAGTTCAACTGCCCGGAGGTGTTAGAGTTCTCTTCCGGGTCGGTGATTCTTCCTCTCAGGATCACCTGTTATTGTCGTCATCATCGAGAAAAGGTAGGATTCCACCTGCACTTTACGATGCTTGACCACATGGGCCGAGTCGTCGGCACGGGGACGACGAAGCCGATCATGATCACAGACGATCATAAGAGCACGGGCGTCGGGGCGCAGAAGGCTGGAAGCGAGTTTGGCTCAAAGATGGACTGGACAGTGGGTGGGGCGGACGGTCAAGACGGTACTTCAGCAAAGAGGAAGAAGGGCCAAGGCACAGCTGGGATCGACCGGTCGAAGAAACGCGCAAAGCCTTATGATTCCAACAACAGGGCATCAAGATTGCATCGTCAGAGCAGCAGCGGCAGCCTTCAATCACCATCCGAACTAAATTCCGCGTTCGCAACGAGGGCATCATCACCGATGCAGAGTACGCTGCCACAGTCCCTGCAAACACAGCTGTCAACGCCTCCGCCGACGTTCAGTTTTGGCAGTCCGCAACACTCAACTACTTCAGCAACTCCTGCCGAATGCTTCGAGAGCGTCACTTCCACGGCGGGCACCAGCCCGATGATGCCTGCCTTTGATATGAATGCACCATTGAGTGACTTCATCAACGCCAACTTCCAAGCTGACGTACCTATGCCCGATTGCTCTGACCTTGGTTCTCCTGCCATCCCCTTCCCCGATCCCGCGAGTTCACCCTTTATGCATGGGCCCGCCCAACCCCAGCCAATGATGGATCCTATGGCACTGTCGGTTCCTCCGATTGTTTCTGCTGTCCCTTTCATGCTCTTCAAGCACGACCCGCCCCCTCCCATTGACCTTCCCCCACCCAGGATCCATCGCCTCATTCCCTCTGTCGGCCCAACGTATGGCGGTATCGAAGTGACGGTGCTGGGAGCAAATTTCCATCCGTCCATGCAGTTGAACTGTGTGTTTGGCGGAACGACGTCGACGTCGACGCAACGCTGGAGCGACAATACGCTCGTGTGCATTTTGCCCCCTAGCACCCAGCCCGGTGCCGTGCATGTTTGGTTCGAGGGCATGCCAAAGGAAGAAGACGGCTCACCGCCGTGCCTGTTCACCTATACGGACGAGACTGATAGAGCGCTGTGGGTCTTACCACATTTATCCTGATGGCATGTACTGATCTGCCTCCTAGCATGGAACTCGCTCTCCAAGTCGTCGGCCTGAAGATGACTGGCAAGATCGAAGACGCCCGCAACATTGCGATGCGCATCGTTGGCAATACGGGCGGTCCCGAGCCGGATGCAAGCATGTCTACCGGAGGCGCGATGCAGCTGTCTTCCCAAACGGACTTGCCACGACATCTCTTACTCGGAAGCGCGGGCGACAGCGGCGACTTCGAGAATCTTCTGCTCGACTTCCTCTCGGTGCTCGATATCCCTGTCGATGGAGCCGCTGACTCTCGCTCTGCGTCCATCTCGCGCCAGACGGCAAGCGGGCAGACGCTGCTCCATCTCGCCACCCTTGCCAAGTTTACAGCGCTGGTCAAGTTCCTGCTCGTGCGGGGGATCGACATCGATGCGCGCGACCAGAACGGCTGCACCGCACTGTACCTCGCCGCGCTCACCGACTCTGGCGACTGTGCGCGCGCCCTCGTAGATGGCGGCGCTGCGCTCGACGTGGTGAACGCCGCAGGCAAGACACCCGCAGAGGTCGGCTCTTTGGGCTTCTTCGACTTCATCGCCTCGGAGAGCGAACGGTCCTCCGAGGATGGTCGCGACGCCGCGGACGACGAAGGCGCGTGGGGCGACGCCGAGGAAGAATCGGGGAACGACTCCGAGCTCCGGCCACCGAGGAGCCGAGGCAGCCGACGGTCCTCGCACAGGAACGTCCGACAGCGCGTGGGTATCGGCATGGCCGACTCTCTCCGCCCCGGCGCGGACAAGAAAGTGCTGCCCAGCGCTGCGGAGAAGAAGGCGGTCGAGGCTGGGCTCGTCGCCGCCGTTGCCGCCGCAGACGAGAAGCAGGCCGCTGCCACGTTCACGGAGACGCTCTACAGGACGCTTGCGCAGCTGCAGTATCCGCAGGGGATGATCCCACAGCTGCCGCTCCTGCACATGCCGAACCTTCCGGGCATGCCCGCGTGGGGGGCGCTCCCGCAAATCCCCGCCGTCTTCCCCGTGCTCGTGCCGATTCAGCAGTTCTGGGCGGATCGCCGCGCGCGGGGAGGCGATGAGAAGGGCGAGCGCACGGAAGTGGATGCGGTGGCGGCGGCGGCAGCAGCGGCGGAGACGGCGGAGACGGCACAGCTGCCGTGGCTCGGTATTCCTTCCGCACAGGACTGGAAGGCGTTCTGGGAAAAGTGGATGCAGCAGGCGAACCGGGCGACAGACGTGCACGACAACCCGCCCCCTGCGTACACTCCCCGCGAGACGGGCCAAGCCGAGGCCGAGAAGGCTCCTCTGCAAGAGCCGGTGACCGTTCCCGAGATCCCGAGTGTCGTCGAGGCTGTGCCCGAGCCTGTTGTCGAGCAGGAGTTGCCCCCTCCGGCGGAGAGGGTGGTTGCCCGGCCTGTGGGCTACACCGAGACGCCTGTCCCCATACCCGAGGAAGAGGTGCAACAGTACGCCTATAGACCTGCGCGCAAGCTCGCTCGACGGGCCCAGAAGAAGCGTGAGTCGCGTCTCCTTCGACCGTCTTCAGGCTCGGAACTGATCTCGCGCGCAGACGACCGAATGCTGGTCCTGTTCTGGATCCCGATCCTGCTCAGTGAGTAGCCTCCCCGGCGCGTCCGCCGAGATAGCTGACGTCCTGTCCACAGTTGGCTTCACGTGGGCGCTGCTGCAGGCCCTCCGCATCGCGCTGCACGCGACCCGCGCGGCGGTCACGCTCAAAGTGGGCCTCCGCGCGTAGATCGTACTCCAGAAAGCACACGGGCTACTTGGATCGTCCCGAGTGTGTGTCGTCGTACGGCTGTTGTCCCTGCTCACATCTATCGTCCCTCTATCGAACGAACGTATCCTTGTCCCATATACGAACATCATTACCGCTCCCCTCAGGAACCCCTTCAGAGTGTATCCCCCGTCTCTCCTTTTGGTCTCTGCTTACTCTACCCTCTGCAATCTCCTTCTCTCCCGTCCCGTCGTCCGTTCCTTCGTTCGCCATGCTGGACACCCTTTCCCTCCTCTCTGCTTCGCGCGTCATGCCACCCTCGTTCACACCGCCCGTATCCTATACAGTACATGTCCCCCATATCGTCCCCGCGCCGCGCCCAAGAGCAAGGCCGGAGGACACAGGTGTCTCCGTATCGCTCACAGCTAGACGAAATGTAACCGCCGCCCCCGTATCTCTCCCGCCCCGGTAATATGACTATTATCCATGCGTCTCCCCGCAAGACCGCGCGGCCGGCCCGTATGGTCGATACTGGCAGTATCGCGCATGCCATTGCCAAGGCCTGTCCGACTCTCGAGTCTCGCCCCCGCCCCCGCGCCCGTCTCACGCGATCCCGACCAGGCCCTTCACGCGCCACATCGCACTCAGCGCGCGCATCTGCCAGCACACACACACACACGTCGATCAACACCAGGCAACGCGGGCTGCAAGCAGAAAAAAAACACGGGGAACGCACCAGGTCCGCGAACCCGTCCTCGCGGACGACGTCCGCGACGAGCCGCTCGAGCTCGTCGCGCGGGAGCGCGCGCAGCGCTCCGCTCCGAGTCGGCCCCGGGCCCGTCGTGATCGCGAGCCCGTCCGTCGGCTCGGCGGGCGTGTGGGTGTGCGTTTGGGCGCGGGCGCGAGCGTGTGCGGCAGCGGGGGTGGGGGAAGCAGCCACCGAGGGGGCGGGCGCGGCGGCCGAGGTAGCGGCGGCGGCGGCGGGAGACGAGGCGGCGTCCGGGAGACGGGGCATGCTGGCGGGCACGGGCGGCGGGGGCATCAGGTGCGGGGAGCTCGCACGCAGATGGGGAGCTTGAGCGTGGGTTGAGGGCGCGGGCCCTGAGGGGCTGGAGCGCGGGAGGGACGAGCTGGGGAGCGAGGTGTCGTCCGAGAGGCTGTGGGCGAGCGCTGGAGGGCGGGCGGAAGGCGGGACTTGAGGAGCACAGGCTGGAGATATGATGTTCGGGCGAGATGGGAGACTTGGCGCAGGAGTAGGTGCGACGGGAGGGGCAGCGGGGGGCAAGTAACTTAAGCCAGGAGCAGCGTAGGTCGAAGTAGCAACAGCAGCAGAGACAGCAGAAGATAGACTAGAAGACGGAGAAGACGAATGATGGGCCACGGCAGACGAAGGGCGAGACGAGCTCCCGACAGATTCTTGGCGAGCAGTGTGGGCCGGGTACAGAGCATGCGAAGACTCCCAGGCCGGAGCACCAGTAGACAGCCCAGAAGAGGCAGCTAACACAGTGTTGGTGCGACGGATGGTGGGCGGAGGTTCGTCTGTAGATAATGTAGATATTGTCTGTCGGAGAGCCGGTCGAGCTGCTGAGCGAGCCGGAGACGGCGCGGCCATAACGGTCATCTGAGAACTTTGCTGGACAGGCACCCTACCTTGGGAGGTAGGAGCCCGAGCGCCGCGAGGAGGGGGAGGAGCATTGGCCTTGCAAGGGCACACATAGCGGATTGACTCGATGAAGGCGGATGCAGAGTCCCCGCTCTCGAACACTACCTGGAAGCGACGGTATTGCTGTCGCACATTATGAGGTATCGTACGAAATGATGTCATAGCATATAGCCTACCGGCGTTGCTCCCAAAGGCGAGACGCGTGGGTGCTGGTAGCGAATGCCGACCACTGCATCCTGATACACAGCTTTGAGGGGCATTCCCTGCGGCGCCTGGAGAGGAGGCGAGGAGGAATACGAGACCAGGTCAAGGTCTTCCTGTATGCACAAAGAAGCCATTAATATGCGCGTATATGCGTTCCAGAAGACGGGTCTAACAACATACGAAGACGACGTCGCGCTGGTCCACGTCCATGGAATCTATACCCGCGCTGAACATCCAGATGATCTTGAGGCGGTACGACTCCAGGTGTCCGTCTACACCCTTTCGTGTCTCCATTGTGAGCCTGATGATTGGATTAGTAAAGTGCTGCCATTGCAGATGTCCGGCTTCAGAATGGAGGTGATTGTATGCGCGTGAATATTTGGCTAAATCATAGGTGGCAGTGGTAGAAGTCGAGAGAGACATTCTGTGTGCTATGTGCTGTTGTTGGATACTATACCCTGAGAGATCGCGAATAGGGCGAACGGAGGAGGTGGTGGTCATAAACAACTTGGATGTCGGTCGGCGAGAAGCTGTCCCATACAGAAAGATCTCATCGGGCGATGCGGGACGCGGGATACTTGTCCTCTGGCTACATGTATGCGAGCTAAATTCCCGTGTTTCAATTATACAATCCGCACTACACTGGTGTTACAACAAGTTCGTGACGTATATGCGCAGCCAAAATTGGAATGTCCAGAAGAGTACTACTCAGTTGTTGCCCAGGCCGACGGCGTTCTTCGCCTTCTGGGTCAACGAGGGCTGCGGGCAGAGCATGCGTGAGTACCGTGCAAACACGGAACAGAGGCGTAGGGGATCGCGCTGACCTGGTCGTTGTTGTTGTTGCCGCTGAGGGTGTCGCCCACGCGCTGGGTCGTGGACTTTTCGCTCTGGGGCTCGAGGGTGGAGCCGGCAGAGTCGGCCTTGCCCTTGAACTTGTCGCCGATGTGCTCGGTGGTCGACTTCTCAGAGTCGGGCTGCAGAAAAGCGGGGCACACGCGTCAGCTGCGGCGTGCATGGCGCGTCGGGGGGAAGAGGCAGACCTTGAGTGCGGCAGTAGCCTTGTCGGTGAAGCTCTGGCGGCCGGCGTCGGACATGATGATGATAATGAAGAGGCGGTGGTGAGAGTGGAGAGAGTATACGAGGGTCGTGTCTGAGTAGATGCCCACCCCCTCTGCCCCCGCCACTGCTCTTATAGCCCACGCCCGACGGATGGGGCTGAGCACAGGAGGACGTCGTGCGCCGCAAGGATGGGCCGGGATGACGCAGCGGTGGGGGAACGGCGCGTCATCTGCAGGGGCCACGCATGACGCACCCACATCGCGGTCAGATGACCGGCGTTCCGCCTGCCTTTCGCGGCGTGGCACTTGCTGCTTCGGCGAGCCAAGCGGTGATGTCACGGACGACGTCTGTCTTCTCCCGGGGTGCGATCGCTCCACTGGGGGTCTCGACCGCGCCGGTCTCTGCATACGCCTGCGGATCCTGGGGCAACACCTGCAGCAAAGCTTGTCATCCGCTGCTGCTCGCGAGTCGACGTCTCCCTCAGGACAGCACCGTCCTCGGAACACAGAGCGAGAGCGTGGCACGGCTGCACACGTGACCACGAACACAAACTCGTCGTGCTTTACGCGCATTACATATCGTAACTGAACTCATAACTAAGACGGCGACAGCGAAAGCAACATAGAGAGACGCACGCGACTTATAACCGCGCTACTGATACATGTCCATCCCAGCGCGCACAACGCCATCCACTGCCGACCTGTGCGCAGCTCATCAACACCCCAGGCCTTCTCGGCCCACACACAACCCGACGGGACGCACCTTACCAACACCGCCCCTCCAAAACAGCACAGATATCTTACATCGCTCATCACACAGTCCTTTCTTCCGCCACCGACATTCGCGCGTTCGTCAAGTCGTGCCCGGAGCCATCCTCGTGCACCCGCCGCATTCGCCTCCGCCGCGCGAACTTGAGGTACCGCGAGAACCGTGCCGCCGCAGTCGACAGCGGCCGCGCCGCCCCAGGCATGTGCGGCGGCTCCAAGTGCTCGCCATCGTCGCTCGCAGCCATCATCGTCTGCAACGCGTGGAAGTCTGCCAACAGCACACACCGTGTGAGTGAGTGAGTGAGCGAAGCGCACACCCTGCGCAAACGATCCTGCAAGGCGAGGTACGCACCCTGCCTGCACAGCGGACAGCTGCTCGAGAGCTCCAGCAGCCACTGGTCCACGCACTCCTGGTGGAACCGGTGGTGCCCCTCGCACGGGAGCACCCGCAGATCGTCGCCCTCCTCAAAGTCGACGATACAGATCGGACACGTCTCGCGCCCGATCGCGTCCGGCACGACGTCCCGCTCGCTCGCCCTCGCCTCTGCCGCCGCCGCGACCGCGTCCGCTGCGCTCGTGCGTTTGGGCGGGCGTAGGCGTGGGATCGCAGGGGGGACGTGCGACGACGAGCTCGCACGCGTGGCCGCATCCTCTTCTTCTTCTTCTTCTTCTTCTTCTTCGTCTTCCGCGTCCGCATCGCCCGCGCCCGCGCTGCGTGGGAGCGCGTCACTCTCCGCGCGCCCGCCGTCCCCCAGCTGGCTCGCGGCGACCCGCCACTCGCGCAGCTCGACCTCGACGCCTTGTCCGTCGAGCGTGCCGGGGAGGGGCGCCTTCGTGTCGCGGGGGGTGTACGGGACGTCCGCCGTGCCTACGCTTTCGATGTCCTTCGCGGGCTCGGGCGTGGCTGAGCGTTCAGAGGGGGCATCCGCCCGCCCGAACTTGACGACGGGGAACGTGTCCAGGATCGCACGCGTGAGACCGCGCGCACGGCTCTGGGGGCCGAACGCCCCTCCTGAGGGCCCGCCGAAGCCCTCCGTGCCTGCTGAACGGGGGCCGTATCGCTCGGGGTGTCGAATCGCCCTGACCGCCTGAGCGTACCTTCAGACAAAAAGGGACGAGTGCGCAGCGACGAAAGGAGACGTACCCCAGAGATGATCACCACACAAAACAGCGCGGAGACGCAGCCGGTGATGGCGTACAGGATGATCCTACAGCACAGTCAGCAACGAGGACAGGGCGACGACCCGCGAGAACGCGCGCACATCGCGAGGCTCGTGTTGTTATTCTTGTCCGGCGGGCCGGCTGCGGTGGTCCCGGTGTCCGCGCCGCCGCCAGTGGAGCCCGTGGTCGTGCTGTTGTCTGTCGCATTCCACGCGGCGAGCGTCGCGAACAGGTACCCCGACTTTGGCATCGTGTGGTTCACGATCGCCGTCTGGATCGCGGAGGAAGACTCGTTCAGGAGCGATGCGCTGAACCAGTAGTACTTTGAGGTGCTGTTCTCGAACCGATCCTCGATGAGCCTGATGGGGGGGGAGGCGGTACGATGAGCGTCCGCGGTAAAGACGAACGGGGATGGGGGACGTGAAAGGTGCGTACTGGGACGAGGTGAGCGACTGCGTCGCGAAGATGTCCATGACCTGGTCAAACTTTGCGGGGTTCGAATACTCAAAGTTTATGAAGCATGTGACTGACTGGAGCGAGTACAGGAGCTATTAATGCCACAAGACAAGACATGGGGGCGATGAGATGGACGCGACACAGATGACAGACATGGGTGAGAATGGCGCACCGCAGCAACCGCCCCTCGATCCCGCGCCAGAGTGAAGATGTCGTCCTCCATAGATGCATTGGTCGAGTTCGCATCGCACGAGACCAGCGCGATCCAAGGAGTTCCGCCTGTGGAGAGAGGTGAACCCCCACATTGAGACACTCGGACTAGTGAATGCTCACTGGTGTCGTTGTGTAAGTTATCCTCGGAAAAGTGGACCAGTGCTCCCTGCACCAGACAGGCATCAGTAAAGTATACAGCACCAAAGATTACGAATATCTCAGTCCCCCGCGGCGTCCTGCTTCTCGGCGGACCGCACGTCGCTCCAAGCACGCACCTTGCTAATCCCGTCGCTGTCCGCGCCGACGAGCTGATACGAGACCGTCTCCGAGTACGAGCTCATCGGGAACCACTGGAGGTTCAGGCGCGACACATCTGTAAAGTTCAGCCCCGCGGCCTGCGCGACGTTCGTCTGGTTCGTCGCCTGCGCAGGGATGTATGCCCGTGCGGGCGTGGCCCACGCCGCGAGCACGACGGCAACAGCAGCGATCGTCATCCAGTAGTGCAGGCATCGGACGTCAGACCGGGAGGGACGCATCCTTCATGGGCGGGGCGCTGCACAAACGGACAGACGGGGCGGAAAGGAGAAGGTGGTGGGAGAGAGCAGCTGGCGATGGAAATGGAGAGTGACCACGGTGAGCGTTGCAGGACGGCACGATGCCGGCCAGGCAGGATTTGCGGCACGGACGGCTCCTGTCTGCAGTGCGGGGCGCGGGGCTAGCCGGCAGATGAGAAGGTACAGTTTCAGACAGTGGGAAGATACGGATGAAGTGGGCGAGCTCGGCGTTCACGCATTCACGCAGTCGTCCACAGAGCAGAGAGCCAGGAATATATACCCAGATGGCGGCCGGAGAGAGAGAGGGACCGTAGCAGGCGCTTACTGACAAGGGACTCTGGAGCGCTCAGCCTAGGCCTCCTCAAATATCGCTTCCAGACTTCGCTTTCATCCTTTGTAACGTCTCTTGAAGCGAGTATATCGTGTAAAGTGAGCATTTCTCAGCGCACAGCCGACCATGGCCTCTGTGCAAGATATAAACCAACTGTGAACACGTTAGCCAATAGCATCGCGCGATATGTCGCAGGTTCACAACTTCGCAGGCTGCAGCTGAGCGATGTCGATGATGTACTTGGACAGGCTGTTGAAAGTACTACTCAGTGGATCGATAAGAGACTACACTCATCCTCTCTAACCTCCAGATCGATGCGGAATGCCTGTTTGCTTGTCCCCTTCAGGTCCTCGAGAGTTCCCTTGTGGGAAAGCTTCATCCCTCATGTTCTCTGGCCATGCGTACAGTACGTCGTCATTCCGTGTCTGTGTTCCGTCTTGCAGCTCACTCCAAACAGACAGTTGGTCTTTTGCGACAAATAGTTGGACCCGACGCCGTCGACCCAAATCACACATCAGCCTATCCCTCTTCATAAGGAACTGCTCCGGATGCACCAGCCCTCTCACGCCAGTATCTACAACGCCCGCTCTCAAGGTGTCACCCAGCAAGCCCTACTGATGAGGACCGATGAGCCATATGTAAGGCATTTCCCAAGAACAACCCCTCCTTGGGGAACCCGCCCCCCAACATATTTCAGCACTCTTTTCTTCGGGGTGCTTTAGGCGCGTGAGATCCGTCACAGGTTGTTCAGTTTGCGCGTCTCATTCTGTGGCTGGCGCACTTCTGCATGTGGGGAGCCACTACGGGTGAATTTCGACGCGTCCATCCTCCGGCACGGAAACGGTGGCGTAGGGAGCGCAGCAACGGTGAGTATAACGCGATGCACTTTTTCAAAGCCGCAGTCGACGTCTCGGCACGCGGCATCGCGGTCTTTAGCAGACCGTGGTTCCATTACCATTCATACTGTATACAAGGTCTGTACCGGACCTTGTGATTCCTTCACCGTCGAACGCCCTGAATCGAATGCGTCGATCTTTCAGCCTTTACGCGGGTTCGCGATGCTACTCATGTGTGCGCTGTTGCCTGCAAATTCTGGATGATGCCTGGTGATGCGTATGCGTCCGAATGGAGTTTGCCTCCAGACTCATGGGGTGCATTGTCCGACACCGCGCGTGGGAGGCCGGGTGAGTGTAAGCCTGCGTGTTTCCCATCATCGGCGCTTCTTTCTCACACGTCGTTGGCGTTTAGAGTGGAGGCTCTCTTCCATCGTCCCTCGCGCTTGGGAAGATAGATGCGCAGTCCTTAAGATGAGAGTCGGATGGTGGGGCAAAAGGTCAGGCCGGTGTATTAGACATGACCAATCCTCCCATTTGAGATTGGCTAGTTGAATAGTTGAATTCCAGCGAGTCGCGAGAGGGATGCTCGACATCCCCCACGGTACGTCTATATATCACCGACTTAGCCATACGTTAAACGTCCCCTCTGACCATTCCCGCCTTCTAGATAGGCCCTTCACAGACGATACCGACACCACAACTCTCGTCGCCCGTATCGGCACAATCTTGTCATGGCCCTCCAGCTCCCGCTCGTCCCGTTTGAGAAATACATAATCGCACATGCCATATTCTGCGTGATAGGCTTCCTCGGATTTCTACCACTCGGTGCGCTCCTGGCGCGGTACACGCGGACGTACTCGTCCTCTTGGTTCACGGCACACTGGATATGTCAGCTCGCTCTCGGTGCGTCTCATTCTACCACACATGGGCTGTGCCACCAGACTGACACTAATTAATCTTCCTTTAATCTTACACCAGCTGGACCGACCATCATCATTGGAGTGGCACTGGGCATCCATGCGGTCAACCTCTCATTGTCCGGCCCGGTGAACGACACTCACAAGAAATGCGGCATCGCGATCTTCGTGCTCTACCTCCTTCAGGTCGCCGTCGGCCTGACGGTCCACTATATCAAACCTCGCCTGTGGGCACTCGGACGTGGGCGCCGCCCGGTGCAGAACTACTTCCACGCGGTGTTTGGGCTGTTGATCATCGCGCTGGCGATGTACCAGGTGAGTTTCGTGTACGGTCGTCCGCAGCAGGGATGGCAGCACGATCGTGAGAGCTGGGCGAGAGGCTGCATCCGGCTATCGTGAATATGCAACTGACGGGGCGCGCGTGGCCTTCCGCAGGTTCGTACGGGCTTCCGCACGGAGTGGCCGCTCCAGACGGGAAGGGGGAGCGTCGGGAACGGCGCAAACGGCTTCTGGTATTTCTGGATCATCGTGAGTGCTTCTCTTCAGAACTCGGCTGGCAAAGTAGCTGACTGGCATGGGCGTCCTGCGCGCAGTTCCTCATCGTCCTCTACGTCGCGGGCCTTGGCCTGCTGGTTCGCCAATTCAAGCAGGAGCGCGAGGCGAAAAGAGAGGCTGCTTTGAGGGATACGCCGGAGTTGAAGCCTATCACGAACGGCAGCGAACCTTCTATGCCTCTACAAACAGCTTGACTCGTCCTGTAAGAACGCGGTTTGGCTTGGAGCGAATAATAGCGTTGTACGAAGCAATGTGCAGGATTGGTGGGGTGTCGCGAGAGGATGTCGGACCATGGTTCCAAATCGAGATCTATTGTCTTCTAGCACTTGTATGTTATGACATGTTGACAACGAGAGATCTGCGAGCACTCTCCTGTCCGTATGCTCGTAGTTTGGCTACACCGGCAAGGAAACGGATGACGACCATTGAATGAGATGAAAACTTCATATGTCAGCAAGTGCATAGTAGGAAGGTTCACAGGCGTGAGTGGCGTCGACTGAAATGGTGCTGACAGTACTGCTGAGAGGCGGGAGAATCAGAAAAGCTTCGTCTATGCGTGCAGGCACGTGCGAGAAAATGAAAGTCACGCGACCGCGTCATTCTACGCGTGCAGCGCGCCGCCCGATGCCGATCGTGCCTTCGGGACCGCAGCCGCATCTTGTCCACCGACCACCACCATCGCTCTCACTGACAGATCTCGGCCTAGTTGGTTTATTTCCGCTCATTTCAATCGGTAAATGAGCCATGGAGGGCAAACATACAGACCCGCCGCCCTCCACTCCCGACTCCGACAGTCTACTCAGACGTCTCGCGGGACCTTCCGTCAATAAAGCAGGGTTGGTAGTCTGTATCCCCCACAGTACTTAAACGGCACCAACTCAACCGTAATCAAACCTTCAGACTCGCGAAAGATCAGACGGAGATAAATCGCATTATAGCGGAGGTCTCAAAGGGTTCCAAATTCTATGAAGTGGGCCTCCCGCGTCGTGGCTACCTCCGCCTTGAACTGACCGTTCTTCCCGCCGTAGCATGAGAAACGCAAGGATAAGGACCTCACGGAACGAATACAACATATTCTGAAGATACGCGACGAAACTATCAAAGGCGTCGATCTTCGTACGTGTTACGCCGATGGCTGCGAAACCCCGTTGACAATCGAATGCAGGCAAAGTGGAGGATAGTGTCGACAAACTGGTGCATACATCGAACAGCTGTGTCATCTTTGAAGCTGATATACTCAGACGCTCTAGATTGCTCAACTCGAAGCAAAGAGAGATCTTTCTCAAGTGATCGTTCATGTTGACATGGACGCCTTCTTCGCAAGCGTAGAGGTCCTCCATGACCCTAGCCTGACATCTAAACCATTTGCGGTAAGTGTATTTGACGACCTGACAGCAGATCAGCTCATGTATCGCTAGGTCGGAGGGGGAGTCGTATCCACTGCCTCCTATGAAGCTCGAAAGTTTGGTGTGCGCTCCGGCATGGCTAGTATGTCGACACTCTTCAGGCGTCAGCATTTTGAGACTCTGAACCATCATAGCATTTGTCGCGAAGAAACTTTGTCCAGAGCTTATTTGCCTCAAGAGTCACTTTGATTGGTATAGCGAGATGTCGAACAAAGTGATGTCAATCTTCAAACGATATGACCCCACAATGTGTCCGGCAGGATGCGACGAAGGCTATCTTAAGTTGGTATCAATTTGTCGTCATCACCTCTTGATATGCATATGCTCAAAAGGAAACAGCATAACTCGCTACTGTGAAGAACATTCTCTCAGCCCGGAAGAGTGTGTCTTTCAGATGAGACAGACTATTCAAGAAGAGACAAATTTGACGGTGAGCGCAGGAATTGCACCCAACAAGGTAAGGTGTCTGTTGCTTACCTCAGTTCTCTATCGAGTATTCATATTACTGCAGATGCTCGCCAAGGTAAGTTATCATGTCGTCGTTAGGTATACGAACGCCATAGCTGATAACATATAGATCTGTTCGGACAAGGTAATGTATACATCTTATCCACTAGATTCGACGCTGACACGGTGTTATGAAGAACAAACCAAACGGCCAGTTCAAGCTGGACTTTGACCCCAGGGAGATCAAGACATTTATGCGCGAGCTGTCAATTCGGAAGGTTCCTGGTGTCGGCAGAGTGCACGAGCGATTGCTCGACTCAATAGGTGTCAAGGTATGACGGCGTCCCATTCATGGTTCGTGAATGAGACTTATCTGTGGAAGACATGCGGAGATGTCTTCAAGCAGCGAGCGGTCCTTTTCTTACTCGACAGATACATTGGGTTGGAATTTTTACTCCAAGCGCATCTAGGAATCGCGTCCAATGTCGTCCAACCGGGCCAAAGGGAGGAGAGGAAGAGTATCGGCGCAGAAAGGTACGGCATCATATCTGGCAGCTATCCATACATCGTCCTTATGCTCATCCCTCATCGTGTTCAGGACCTTCAATGCGCTTTCAGACGCTGCGAGAATCTACTCAAAGCTTGAAGAGGTTGCTGCCGAACTTGAGGCAGATATGGTAGAAAGTGGATGGACGGGGAAAACCGTCACCCTCAAGTATAAATTGGATACGTTTCAGGGTACCCCGGTCTGTCTTGTCTTCTAGGATTTTCAATCGCTGATTATGTTGATCAGTGTTCACACGCGCCAAGTCCTTCGATCGGTGGATATCTACAAAGAAGGAAGACTTGTTCTCAGTATGCTGGCCCCTTTCTTCTAGGCACATCCGAGATTGACGGCCAAGCACAGATCGGACAGGAACTGCTTAAGCCTGAGTTACCTTTGACCCTTCGTCTGATTGGATTGAGGGTCACGAAGCTCAAAGATCTGAAGGCTGAAGCAGAATCGAAGGCTCGAGGGATCAAACGGGTAGGTTCTCACCTTATCGTCGTTGCCCTATCTCTGCTCACTACATTTGGCTGTTCAAGTTCTTCGAAACCGCTTCTTCCGGCTCGTCACCCCGGAAGAAGAGGCGAGTAGCCAGCTCTCACCATGGCGATGAAGAGGAAGAACCTCCCCGATTATCGCAAGACGGCTTCGCCATAGCGATGCCAGGCTATGACGACGATGTAGAGGCCGATCCTCTCAAGCATGCTGAAGGTCTTGACGTTGAAGCAGAATCGGAGAATTCCTCCACGGTCATAAGGTCCGCAAGCGTCAAGCCCAAATCCTCGTCCGCTCCTCCCTCTCGCATTCCTCCCCAACCGCAGCCGTCCTCTTCGAAGGCGCCTTATTCGTCTCCAGAAAAACCCAGAGCATCAGCCATCAATTTAGAGCCCCCTTTGCTCGAATGTCCAATATGCAGCCGAATGCTGGACACGGACAATCAGGGTCTCAACGAACACGTTGACTTCTGTCTAAGCAAGCAAGCGATCAAGGAGGCACAGACAGCGTCGCTCAGCTTGAAACCGGCGAGCTCTGGAGACTCGTCGACTCAGGCGAAGAAGGCAACACTGCGTAAGACGCAGGCCCGCCAGAGGCCGAAGCCTGATAGCAGTGGGCATGGCGAGGGACTGTTACGATATAGGAACAAGGGATGACGAGCAGTATGTACTGTTCGGACTTTGCTGTCGATGTTGGCGGTTCGCATGCCTCGATGTTATACTAGTGTTAATGGCATCTAGCTACTCGCAATTCATCTTCCTCACGATGATGGAGGTTGCTTCACCTGGTAAGAAGTAGATCCAAGACAAATCCAGTTTTGACATACGTCGACAGGGCCCGCTATGGCTAACAACAAAACAATGGCCAACGCCGGGGTCGAACCGACGACCTTGGCGTTATTAGCACCACGCTCTAACCAACTGAGCTAGTCGGCCATGCATGTAATAGCACCTAACTTTAATATATTGCGCACTTTGAGTCTTCGACTCGAGAAGCGTTTGGTAGAGTGTGATAGTGACGTCACAGATAAGTCACATTCCTACTGTAAAGTAAGCGCCAGTGAGTCCTCTTGCCTCCAGGTTTCCACTGTTTGACCTGCCAAGCGTTTCTGGCCTCATCATTACTCGTCTCATTCTACCCACAGGAGGTCACACTCGTCATGTCTGAATACTGGGTCGCACACAAGAAGTACTTTTGCAAGTACTGTAACATCTACATCGCGGATGATGCGCCTTCTCGCAAGCAGCATGAATCCGGTCTTCGACACAAGGGGAACGTCGAGCGGTTCGTGCGTGGTCTCTACAAAGCGGGGGAGAAGCGGAAACATGACTTGGAGGAAGAAAAGCGTGATATGGCGCGTGTGGAGAAGGTAAGTTCAGCATTCCGCTCTTACGAGCCGCACCAGTCTCATGTGAGTTGCTGACGAAGGAGCTTTGTAAATATAGGCAGCGCAAGCGGCATACGCGCAAGATGTTGAGGCGGGTCTCGTCAAGCCTGGTAGTAGCAGTGCCGTCGCAGGCCCCAGTTCGGCTGTGGCTGCACCGAAGACCGCTGGTGGCCCGAAACCCTCGAACCCGTATGCCAATTACTCGACGGCCGAGTCGCTCGGCTTTACCGACCCAGACGAAGAGCGACGCAAGGCCGAGGCGGAGCGCAGACGCAAAGAAGGCGTGGCTGGAGATTGGGAAGTTGTCGAGGTCGTGCAACCGTCGCTACCAGGCAGTGCGGAGAAGATGGGCGTAGGGAATGTGCAGTCGGAAGAGGGGGGAGCGTGGGCTGGGGAAAAGCGACCCGCGGAGCAGCCGCTAGACGAAGAAGACACGCGAGGGTGGAAGCTGCGGCGGAAGAAGGTGAACGTCGGCCTGGACGACCTCTACGACCCCGGCACGATACCCATCAAGCTGAAGGCGAAGAAGGAGGAAACTATGGATCAATCTTTGGCATTGCAGGGTAGCTCTGGCGCGAGCTCTTCTGGCGGACTGATAGCCCCTGGAGGTAGTGAGAAACCAAGATGGTCGGCGCGCGGGTGGAACAAGCCTGGGACTTCTCACAACGCCTCGGAGTCTATCGGCCATGCAGGCGGGCCACCAGATGGCGGATCGCCGGAAGACACCAATACCGAGCCCGAGGAGAAGAGCTTCACCAATGAACCGTTTGCACCACCTCCCGATGAGCCGCCCGCACTTGCAGTGAAAACGGAGGCTCAGGAACCCGTAAAGCCAGAGCCTACCGACGAAGATGCACCCCTACCAGTACCAGCTGGTAGCTCTCTCTTCAAGAAGCGCAAAGCACCCGCCGCCGGAGGGAGCAGAGGGGGGAGGCGGTTCTGACTCCTGAGGGTGTACGATGATGATGTATGACGCGTACAGCTGCTGAGATTCACGAAAATCGTAGCAGGTACCAAGTATTCGAAGTATCAGATCTCCTCCGATGACAACGATGTGCCGACTGGGACCAGTCTCAGGAATCTTACAATCCTCCAAGGCCTAATCTGTACAATGTAGTATTATATTGTCTCAGCACCGTGCGTCGTCATAGTGCTTTTGCAGGTATCTCTCCATACGAGGTCTCGACTGAATGGTGAAGATGTCGCTCCCATACCGTTTCAAGAGCTCCATATGGCATTTCAGCAGATCCGTTGGCGGTAGTAAACCGTCCCGTCCTACGCAGCGAGCAACGCTACACAGAAGAGCGATGGAAGCATTAATAGAACATAGAGAGCAAGTAGGGTGATATGTACATCTAGAATCCAGGGTGGGAGAACGGGTCACTGCGGTTGTACGTTTTCGGGCACTACACACTGGCCGTCAGTATCTTTTGAGCAAAAGATGCTATGGTCACTCACTTGGTGGTAGCTGTGGCCGAGTGCCCTCATTGAATACTCGTGATACGAGGACACCGACGCCCTCAAAGACACTGAGCAGAATACCACATGCGACTGCAGACGTGAGAGCGCCGCGAGGACCGCCTATGGAAGGGCAGATCAGCCAACTTGAACTTTGCTGGTCGAAGTGGATCAGGGCGAAGACTGAGTATACTCACTCCGCGCAGCCAGACATCCACCAGTCAGGAAGCCGGATATGATCGCATTCCACATATCCTCCTTTTGCCGCCAACCTTTGACCGCACAATCGAATGTTGAGAACATGCCACCCCAGACACCGAAATTGCCACCCGTTACAGGTGCCCGAGCCTTGACGACTGACAGGGCCCCGACAAAGCGATCGCCCTGCGCAACTGGTCACGCTACCTGCGATAATAGAAAAATGGAACACACACGCACCCTTGGTGAGTTCCTCGCACCCTTGATACCGTGCCAGATGGTACCGCCAACAGCACCCATGGCAAAGGCGCTACCGAAATCGGAGAGGATAACCCAGGGACTGTGACAAAGACGAGCAAGGAAAGGGAGACTATCAGCCTTAGTACACTGGGGTATAAGAGGGCCTTGCTTGCCATGGGTCTCTTGTGTGATCTGCGTGAGCCATGTCGAGTCGTCGTCACTGTCGGCGTCGTGCACAAGGAGCTGCTTCGTTTCGTCACCGCCGACTCCGCTTGTTCCCTCACCGGCGCTTTCCCCGTCCCTGAAACTTTTGCTTCAGGGCAGGGCGAAATCACGTGCCCGCACGACTCATGTGCCGTCGCGTCGCGCCGCGATTGTGGCTGCTGTTGTCAGTACTTGTTGATCGCGCTTTCTCGTCTCCCAACATCTTCGTCCCGTACCACCACCTTCTCCTTGACGCTGACCGGGTCCCCAACACAGCCGCATACATCTGGCCATGGAAAGACTAGCTTCTAAGCCCCGGCGCAAATCTCAGGTGTTTGTCCAAATACCTCCGTCTCCCTACACGTCCTCCAAATCTGCCGGCGCGAATCCTCCCGTGCAGCAAGTGAACACGCCGTTGAAGGCTGTGGCCATGAACGTGGACCATGTCCAGACTATCTCATTATCTCCGTCGTCCAACAAGCTCAAACGCAAGTCTATGGGCGCGCCTGATACCGACCACCAGGAGGAAGGGGCTGCACGCCCGGTCAAGAAGCCGAAGACGAATGTTCGCACACCGGCGGACGGCCAAGCAGAGAAAACCGGAGAGATAGGAGAGGATAATACGAAATTTCAGTCGCAGGAGGACATCGTCCGATGTCACCAATGCACGCGACAATTTGGCCCGGCTGGTAAGCATACTCTCGGTTCTCTACCCCCTCACCCAATTCGAACGCGGCATGGTTGTAGGTGTCATACAATGCACGTCGCTGCGGTCGAATGACAGGCGGTGTGTGCTTCGGTACTGCAAAGCATGCTTGCGCAACAGATACCAGGAGGATATCGAGACCTTGAGGACGATCACAGCAGACGGAACATCAGCAGAAGCACGAGGAAATTATGCGAAGGATGCAACCTACTTCTTCAGGTATGTCTTTTCTACTGTATCACATGCATACACCCATCCCCTGCGCAGATGCCCTCGCTGTAGCGACCAATGCAACTGCCGGGTATGTAGGAAAGCGAAGGGTCTTCCTGCCACAGGGTATGGTTACTTATCTATCGTTCTCCACGAGTCAAGCAACTGATATACGTGCAGAGATCTCAACCTTCAGGCCCGCAAGTCGGCCAAGGCACATGCTTCGCAAGACGGCGTCTCTACCAAGGTAGCTCGGCGTATATACTATATTTGGATGTGTGTCTCAACGGTGTTCTCAGCAGGACGGACCAAGCGTGCAGCCCACAGCCAAGCCTGATATGTCTGTTGATATACCGTCCTCATCCGCTGTTCCCAACAAGAAAGGCGCAAAGTCCGGTGCAGCTCGTCCCAAACCTCATGCGTCTAAACCAAAACCACACGTACTTATTCCGCCTTCCCCCCACGCCAAGGTCAATATGGTTATAGGCGGTGAAATCACTGCTGCTGAGAAGACAAAACATCGCCAGAGACGACCCAAAGCCGAGGCTGCACCCAAAGCCATCCCTAAGCCCGTTTGGACCCGCTTGTCTACCGCGCTGTCGTACGACGATGCGCTGCAAAGGTTCAATATACGCGAATGTCTCCTGCGTTTTGCCCATCTCACCGAAATTGCTCGGGGTCACCTAGAAGAATTTGAAGAGCTAGGCAGCAGCACCTTTCAATCTTCCAGCTCGGATGATGGCGAACACCCGAACGGTCCCTTACTCGTAGGATGGGTCCCAGAGTCTTCTCTCAAAGCCACACTCATCGGCCTCCTGACGTTGCTCTCCAAAGCCATAGACATGAAGGCAGACAAGTCAGTTTTGACCAGGACTATCCAGGGCATTAAAGCTAGCGGCGCCAGTCTGACTAAGATGTGGGCAGCCCTGTCCTCCTTACGGGACAATAGCTCTCTCGCTCTTCCTGACCCATTGCCTCCCGTGATTACTGCGACTAGGCAGAGCACCCGGCGTGGTTCCCTAGCCCATGATCCCTCCGGATCATCCTTTGCTATTCACCACACCGCTCAACTTGTCCCAGTAGTCAGCGCTCTCATCGAACATACCTTGCAGACCAAGGCGGTCCACGAAGATTTCGACCGCGCAGTGTCGCAAGAAAAGGATCTCGTTCGCGCAGCACGCGAGCTCACTGCAGAGGAGAACGCGCGTTGGAAGTCCTCGCAGGACATCAAGGATGCCACCCGCGCGGATAGGAACGCGGCCCGCGCCGATCACAAGGCTGCTCTCTCAGCCATCGAGCATGCGCTAAGCGTCGCAATGGCCGAGTGCATACCCCGTCTCGCTCCCCTCGGCAGAGACGCCGACGGTCGGGTGTACTACGCTCTTACTCCGGGAATGATCGAACGCGAGGATACGGTCAACTTGCTCGAGGACGACAAGCGTGATATACGGCTTGGGAAGAGGCGCGGGGTTGCGGACGAGAGTCAGCGACAGCGTATGCGGCATTGGTCTTGGTTCATCGCTGTATGGGGCCGCAAGCCCGAGGGCGCGGAAGTCTCCAAGCTATCGCATGACGATAACGATTTGGAGGAGGAGGAGGAGGCGGATGAGGATGAGGATGCGCAGGGGTGGTGGGGCTTTTGGCAGCCGGAAGAAGTCGCGAAGCTTTCAGAATGGCTCGCAATGAAGCACGGAATCGACCTAGAGGCGAAGCGAGGGTCGAAGGAACCAGAGGACACCGCCGCTGTCCCGGTCACCCAAATCAACAAGCGCCATAGTGGGAGTTCTACTGGTGGATCCAGTCACGCTGGTCCTTCGCGCTGCGGCCCGCGGACCTTCGCCTCTCTGAACAAGGATACCGAAGATGAAGACGAGTTGCATGGCCCCATATCTATAAGCTCTGACAGCGATGACGGGGAAGCTCAGACGTTTGAGATCGCGCCGCCCAAGAAGCACGAGATTAGGAGGTTGGCTAAAGGCCTGAAGGAGTACGCCGACCTTCTCGAGTGGCGTGTTACCCGTATGTCTAAGGAAACCAAGGATGGAGGGGAGAAAGAAGAGAAAGTGGGGACGAGCAACAAGGGGAAAGGTGTGTATCGGACCGATGAGATCTCCACGCAGACGTTCTACGGCAAGTAGCGATATGGAAATGGTATGGTAGTGGATGTTTGGCTGGAAGGTCGCTTGCGATCCTCATGCCAATCATGATTCAGGACGCTACTGTGTACTTTTGCTGCCTCGTATCGATATCATTAATATGTAGTAGAAGCTGATTGTACAAGAATCCAAAGAGCATGCCAAGTTATAATACACTGCTTTTACCATATCGTTCGAGCTACACGTAACCATTCACGAATCCATTGTCAAATACTACACTGCCGGGCGATGACAGACGCAAGTTCATCGGCGGTGATAGGTCGCTCTACACATCGTTCTAGGCGGCAAGCGAGGAGAGTCGCGAGAACATGCTTGCACTGCCCGGGCATAAGTTGGCCGTCCGATCCCATACCTGATCCCAGTGAACACGCACCATGAGTTGTGTCTCCGAAAGCAACACGGAATACGCATAAGCGGGGCACGTGCAGTAAGCCAGATTGTGTCCGTTGGCAGAGGGAAGGCTTGGATAGACAGTGTACGTCGCGGTCGAGCCCAAGACTTCGTACTGAGGGCGTCCCCAAGCCGTCTTGTACACTATGACGCTGTCGCGATCTATGAGATCGAGAGCTGCGAGAAGGAGGGTTTCAGGGAAGAAAAAGCGCAGCTTCTCCAAGGAATCGTCCACTGGGTTCGGAACGGTTTTAGGACGATTAAAGGCACAGAATGCCAGGGCTCACTCACGATTATTTGCATCTAATTCCTTGATGACTGTCTCGAGGATCACGGTCATTCCGCTTGCGTTGTTCTTCGGGTTGCTCATCATGCCTTGCCAGCCCAGTGGTGAATGCGATGGCACTGGCGCGAGCTACAGCCTCGCGGGAGCATACGCGCAAACTTGCAAAACATCATGAGTCAGTGGCTACTATCGACAATCCTTGAACTCACTTCTTCACGTGTCACTTCTCTCGTCGCGTGTAGGATCTTGTAGGACGCGATCAACAACATCGACGTCTATTCCAAGACAAGTTCAGTCAGGTTTTACCGGAAGCGGAAGCGCAGATCGCCACAGCCACCTGGACTCGTTCCTTCCTGAAGTTGGACCCCATCTTCGATCATCCACACACGGTGGAAAACCGCGATGTTGACCCAGTACCTCTTCGTGTTTGCTCAAGTTCATGAGGAGTTCCGCGTACCTGAACTCCTCTCGGTGGCGGAGCTGTATGGCTTCGAGATCAAATTTTCTGAGGATCCAAAAGACCCAAAGGCCACGGCGCGTCCGTTCATGGTTCTCGAGCTCCAAAATGAGGAGCACGCGAGGCTACTTGCCAGGCGTTGCATTCTCATCAGGTATACGTGCAGAACTCTACCCAATGTCATCTCTGTGCTAATCAACTTGCCTAGATCTGTCTGCGAATTTTATGCCAGGGGCAGGACCTACGACGAATTGCACCTGCGCAACCGGTCGTGTACCCAACAATGGGAAAAATACGCCACCAACACGTCCTTCAAGTTTCTTGTCACCGCTTTCAACCATACAATACCACAGTGGCGTCAGAAGGACGTCGTCGAGAGCTTCGACTACATGGATTGGCAAGGGAAGATCGATATGAAGAATCCGGAAGTTACGCTCGTCTGCTACGAGGAATGTAAGTCAAAGCCGATGAACCATCTCCTAAATAAAATACCAACACATGCTTTAGATAGGGACAAACACGGTACAACTCGTCCCAAAGACGAGGGGGACGGAGAATTTGAAGAAGTCTGGTTTGGCAGGTTGGTGCGTTGGGTTACGACTGTCGAAAATCAAAATGTTGGCACATTTAACCTTTACGTAGATAGAGACAGGCTCCGCGCGCAATTTAGTCAAGAAATTTGACGTGAAAAAGCGTGTATACTATGGGAACACCAGCATGGAAGCAGAGATTTCTCTCCTCATGGCGAACCAAACATTGGTACAGTTCTCGATGCTGATCATCATGCGCTGTTACTACCACATGACTGACCCATTCATTAGGCAGCTCCAGGAAGACTGATATACGACCCTTTTGTTGGTACGGGCAGCATGGCATACGTGAGCACAGCCGAAGCCAAGCGTTAATGATCTAAGCTCAACATCATAGACCGCTGCACACTTCGGGGCTTTCTTCTTCGGGTCAGATATCGATGGCCGACAGATGCGAGGAAAGGGTGAGGATATCTATTTCCTTCAAAGAAGCGCAACAAAATCATGTCTGTGCAGCCAAACAACCTGGGATCGTTCGTGCTGCAACACAATACGGCGTCGCGAGCCGCATCATGGACCTGTGTACCTTCGACGTTACCCAAAATCCATGGCGATGCGGCGAGCTATTTGACGCGATCGTCACAGACCCGCCATGTGAGTGGCTCGTGACACGAACATACGATGCTGGAACTTACCAGCTGTAGACGGCGTGCGCGCGGGGGCGAAACGGTTAGGCCGGAGGAATCCGAAGCTGGCCACTGACGGACCACCTCCCATTCATGTCCCCCGCCCGTCAGTAATCTTCCCCGTGTCACCTGAAAGCAGGCTCTGAAATTCCTATATGGCGCCGCAGAGACGACCAGCCATATATACCTCCGACGCGCCCCTACGAGCTCTCAGAACTAGCACGCGACTTGGTCTTGCTGGCGCGATACATGCTCAAGCCTCGCGGACGCCTGGTATTCTTCCTGCCCACAGTTACAGAAGAGTACAAGGAGGTCGACGTGGAGGCGATGCTGTGCGAAGGGATGGAGCTCGTCGCCAATTCGTTGCAAGACTTCGGCTCCTGGGGTCGAAGGGTGAGCTAGCTCGCCTCGCGAGACCTTCCGGTATGTCGAAGACTGAACTACCATTTGCAGCTCATCACGATCAGGAAGACCACAACCGAAAGATATTCGCCCCCTTCGTTTGATCCTGCACATGCAGTCACTGAACATGTCGAGGCGCACATTCCGGCGCACAAAGACTTCCGCGAGAAGTATTTCCAGGGCTTCAAGAAGAGTGATCAAGACAGTAGTACGGAGAGATAATAACAGTGAAAGCAAGGTGTAGTTTAGACGTAGTAATGGTACATGCACAGAACAAAGCCTTTAGCACTCGCAGGGCCTAGACAACACGGGAAGGGAGAACAGGTGAGCAACACAATAGATATAAGTTGGATGTCGAGGAAGGGTACGGTCGACAGGACGAACGACTCGAGAGCGGGTGTTGTCATAGCAATAACGAAACCGAAAGCACAAGCGTAGATGTGAGTATACAGTAGGCAGTACGGTCGATCAGATCACTGAGCACCAATGTAACGAGCCGTTGCCGCAATGCGGAAGTTCAGCGGTACGACAGTATGTCTTGTGCCAGTCAGCCATCTGTCCACCGAGAAAGTATCTGTACTCACTCGTAGTACTCCTGGATGGCTGCACCGTCCATGATGAGGATATCTCCCTAAGTGAGGTCAACGACGGTGCTCGCTCAAACGACGCCACACACGACGCACATGACGTAAGAAGAGAGTTAGAATGTTCTGGCTCGCGCCCGAGCTCTTATCGTCGCGGTACTTCTTGAGAACCCGGAAGTGCATATAGGCAGAGGACCCAAGGGAGAGCGAAGCCACACGTGGGCCAAGTCCACGCTCGGCATCACTGTGGAACTGCCCGAGGTGGGTCAAACCGACGCTACTACCGCCATAAGCAGCACCACGCACCGCCATCTTTTGTTTCTCCATGTATGCGGCACTGAGCACCTCGTTGAAAAGGTATTGTTGGCGCTCAGCCTGGATCACACTGGCCATACGGGCCTGGATCAGATCGCGAGCCTTGACAACGGCAGAGGGTGCACCCTCGAAGGGTACTGTGTTGGCGGTCCCACCAACGTACTGAAACACCCGCATCAATACCATAGACAATTTGACGTATGGTAATGCCGTACCTGATACGGTTCTCCGGCTGCGACATTGACATAAGTGTGCATATCGGAGAATACGTATCGTGACTCACTATTTTGTGAAAAGTAGTTGGTGAGCAAAGTTCCGCGGCACTGATGCTGTGTTTGCATGCATAAGTTGGCATTATGGGGAGACTACGATTGGAATATACCGACACTTCGAAGCGGCCACCTTCTGAAGCGGAGCTCTCCCGATCCCGCCTGTTCCTGGTACTCCTGAAATATCTCGTCTGCAGTTTGGTTGACGAGTTTCCTTCCAAGAATAAGATATATGTGTCCTCTGTCAGAGTGCCAGTGAGTTCTGTTCCGCACCACAGTGTGACAAGGGTCAGGCTCACCGGTTCTGCGGAAGTGTATAGATGTGATAATGGCTGAAACTATTCCCCGTCCGATACATGCGCATTTGCGAGACGACGATGCCTGTGCGGCGGAGGCATTGCACTTAATTAAGATTCAAAGTCACCATAGTTTGAAGCCGTACCTGAGTCCGAGGACAACTTGTGATGCATGAAATCCGGGTTTGTCTGGCTCCAGAACTCGTTCGGCACCCTCGTCTTTCCGGAGACTTGCAGCGTAGTCTTCGATTACCATGAGCATATACGTGCTCACCCTAACGATAGGAGACCTACCCCACAGCTTTTGCATTCCCAATGCTCCCACTTGTACCTGTGAAGGGTCAGCCGAGGCTTTTGACAGACAAGATATGCGGACGCTACCTGCACGACAAGCGTCCGCAATTTTTGCAATGCCAGCCTTTGCAGAAGCGGCGACTGGTGACCACGCCATCGGCTGCCCCTATCGCGGGCGGGAGCGGCGCGATGTCTTCGAGCATCTCATGATTGCAGTGGAAGGAGGAGTTGAGGAATCTCTCGTCGTACGTGAGGGTCTCAGGCGGCCGAGTGCCGTTGATACAGGTCCAAAAAGAGGGGCAATGCGGCTGCAGGCACATCCATGCTTTTTGATATACAAGTGGGGATGCCTTCACGCATACGGGGCACATGTACGTTCCGGCGGGGAAGTATGTCTTGTCCAGACTGCTGAGCAGGTGAGATAGTAGCACGCCAGCATGGCCTTCATAACACTCACGGAACTTCACCAGTAGGGGATCGAAGCCACCACGGGTCTGGTTGCCTCTGGCACCATTCGAAAGCGAACTTGTAACGGATCACGAAGCCCTTCCCGTTGCTTGAGGACTGACGTTCGGCTACCAGTACCACGCATGAAGATGGCATTGCCGAGGAGGGAAAGCTAGAAGGACTCACCCCAAACGTGCGCAATGTGATAGAACCCAAGAACGGCATACGTATAGCCCTTCTCTGCGAGGTCGTACGGGAACAGGGCGTATCGATCGTCGATGATGAGTACCAGCGGTCGCCTCATCTGGTATGTTCGCAGAAGGGCCCGTACAGATTTGTCTTCTTCACGCTGATCGCCAGCCTCTTGAACTCCAGATTGACCGTTCTTACTGTGTATGCTTTCGGCTTTCCCTCCGCTGTCGGCGAAGCGAATGTAGGTCAAGGCGTCACGGATATGTCAACAGAAGATGCACGAACCCATGGGATACTATGAGTCGGCCATCTCGAGCGAACAAGTCTCGGCTGACCCCGTATCAGAGTGGGTGCCCACGTGGCAGCAGCCATGGCACTCACCTGGCCGAGAATGCGCTGAGGAGGTAGCCTTTGACCATGTCGTTGTTGAAGTAAACGCCGCCCTGGTAGCTTCTGAACCAGTCAAAGGACTCGCATACTTCTTGCCGTGACTGGGGGAGTATCAACGACTCCGTACGGGGATCCCGGCACCTTGGACGTACCTCTGCCCAAATGATCGGCTGAGTAGTGAGAGGCTTCTTAGCAGGCAATGTCGGGGGCGTCAGCTCTGGGTCTTGCACATGAGCTATACGCGGGACTGCAGCGGACGGGAGTGCATCGCAGCTGGCAAATGGAAGGGCCGACCTGGAAGACTCGGAGATAGGCGCACAGTCTGGTCCAGGATCTATGGTGCGGCAAGTGGCGAACAGGTGGGCGATACCGGGTCCTCTATGGTCTAAGGACGATACCCCGCTGAAGGACGGTAAGGTAGATGCCACAGGGATATGTTGATAGCCCGCGCCAGAATCTTTGGTCGCTGCAGTCACGCCGAGCGGGATGGCTTCGTCTTCAAAAGGGCTTGAAGCGCTGGCCGAAGTGTACGGTACGCAGGTTTTCGATGCCAACGCCACACTAAGTGGTATGTCTTCTTCGTCATCCGAGCTTGGAGGGTCATCTTGAGCTCCCGCGTCGTCGACCCATTCCTCAGTTACCTTCGGTTGGCGGTGCATATCAAGCAAGGCCTCCGTCGCAATATCCCGGATGAATCGGTCTTCTTCCTCGAGGTTCGCTGGGATGCCTAGCACCTCCGCCGGAGGCACGCGAGGGACGATGTCTGTCAGCCGTTTACGAACTGACCTTCTCTGTGGAAGCTTCACGGCTTTACGGGGCATTTGGGGCTGCATGTCACTTTCTATGGCGCCTGTGCTGGGCACTGAGCGATTCCGTTTGCGGTCATTGGCGACAGAAGAATCAATGTGACTTCCCACTGGCGCCGATACAGTTTTCGACGAATCCTGTACTCCCCCTTGCGTTGAAGTACGATGCTGACGTACCGCATCGTTTAGGGCACCAAAAGCATCTGAGACATCCTCCAAGTTTCGTCGACGTTTGGACGGACGTGAGGTATCGTCGGGTACCATCAGCTTCTTGCGCGTTGTCGGCGCCTTGCTTTTCTTACTGCGCTTAGCGAGGGTACTGTGAGGGGGCTGCGCTCTAGAAATGTCTACCGAGCTTTCGACCGTAGGTGAAGTGTCGACAACGATAGGATCCTGTGACTCAGGCGGAGCTGTTGAGGCTACGAGAGAGGTAACTAGACCAGGAGGTTCCAGCGTTGTTAATGACGCCTTTGACTTCCTCGATTTCTTTTTCGTATGTTGGCTATCATGTACGGCACTTTCAAGCGTCCCAGAATTCCCTAGCTCTGTGGGGCGTTCAAACTCCGCGTCGTTTAGATGGCCACGCTTCAGTTTGTCGTGGTATACAAACTCCTTTTGAGCTAAATCCGAGATGCGTTCGGTATTCGTAGCTTTCCTGGGCATTCGTTGGCGAAGACTCCCTGCGGGCCTCTCTGCACGAGCTTTCTTCTGTTTGTGTTGTCCATTTTTGGCTAGTGGGATGGATGTGTCGGCACTGGCGGCGCTATGACTACCAGATACGGAAGACTGGACGGTGGGTTGCTGAGGCTCACGGGGGCTTCTCTGTACTGGCTCAAGCTAGTCAAAGGAACCGGATCAGTCGGTGGTATGAAGAAAAGAGGACAAAATACCTCATTATCGAAGGCTGAGTAGTCCGGATTGTCTTCATCTATCTCCGTAAGAGGGCTCAACGGTACGTCGTCCTCTGTTACGGCCGCGGGTTCGCTGACTTGGATGTCCAGAGTACGCAGTGTTCCAGGCTCTGACATGCCAGTCACGCCATTGAATGGATGGGGGTTGCCTCCGCTGTGATGTATCTGGGTAGACTTCGCGCCAACCTGGGCAACGCCAAGAGTTACGGGGTCAATCACGGGTTCTTCATTGACAACTGTTTCGCCGTGGGAGACCAACGCACGCCCAATGACAGGTACTGGGGCTGATTGGATGGCAGGAGACGTTGAAACGACAGTGTTACCGCTGCTCAGATCATCCTCGACTTGGACTTTTTTGGGAAACTGAAGGAGAGAGACAAATCCCCGCTTCTTGCGCTGCTGATTCACGATTACCAGCGCAGCTCTCTCATCGACAGCGTACCACGTCCAGTAGAAGCGGACGAAGAGTTCGAGCAAGTCCAACGACGTGTGCATTTTGATTGTGCTCGGCAGGACGTCTGCGGCTCGTGTCAAGTTGTCCTCAGGTGTGAACGCGTATGTGATCCACTGCGTGGCGGAAGCGAGTTGCTACGCAGGAAGAATAGTGGCGACAATCAGCGCCAGCACGGTGTGCAGTATTTGATGTTGTATACATACCGTAGGATTGCTTTGGATACCTTTCGCGAGCTCCGTGATCCAACCATCGCCACGGCGGCTGCGGGTGAACTTGCGGGCAAGGAAAAGAGACGCAAGTGGGTCTTCTTCAATAAGAGCCTTGTCCCTCCAGGACGAAGGAATCCTCATCGTGATCCTGCTGGCGTTTGCGGGGTGTGCGGGACTCTCAGACGGTGGTGACGGTCTCCGGAGAAAATGCTCTGGGACGTGGTTATAGTTGGGGTATAAGCTACATTCGCACTGCGGCACAATAAAGCCACCGAAGATGTTCACGCCCCAGGGTTGTTCCTTGTGGGTTCTTGGATTTGGGTTCACACTGGCGTGATGATCACGGCAGAAGACATGGTGGAACGGAGACGAAGTCAGAGCCCTAGCACTTATGCACGCATTCCCGCCGCGTGTCAGCGCTACGCCATAGACGGCGCCGAACGCACCGAGGCGTCCTACGACTGATTGCAGCTGTGGCCCCAAATCCATGTGTAAGGGGTGTTGCAGGGGAATGTGTTGTGTAGTCCGGCATTTCTAATGTACGCTAAGGAACCAGACAACGAACGACTTTACTTGGTAAGAGCATGCTGCAGAGCCTCATACACATCCGCTTCAATGCGAGCCTCCACCTTGTCCTCCTCCGCGCCATTACCAGCAACAACCTTCAACGCCTCCTGGAGGTTAGCACGGACAGCCTTCATGCAGTAGTCAGTACGAAGTAGTCAAACACTGTAGGAGAGAGCATACCTCCGCCGAGAATGCGTCAAGAGGTGCAGCCTCGACCGCGTTGATGGTGAGCTTGTTGTTAGGGTGGACAGTCGCAAAGCCGCCAGAGACTAAAAGCACACAGAGCATGAAGTTTGGGCTCGCAGCGGTAAAGCAGGACATCACCCACCGAACCACTTTTTCGACTGGCTGCCTGCCTCGATGACCTCAACGACACCGGGGCGAAGAGGCTCAATCGTGGGCGCATGGTTGGCGAGGATACCCATGTCACCAGTCGCTGCCGCAAGGTTTACTTGGACGACATCGGCGGAGGTGAAGAGGGCCTACATCCCAGTCATTACAGTCCTGCAATTAGACCGTTGCTGGCACGAACCTGATGAGGGAGGACGAGCGACAGGCTGATCTTGTCTGCGGCCTCAGCATAGCCTCGCCTGCCGAGCGCAAAGCTCCTGGGTGCTCTCCGAGCAGCAGAGGTGACGAGACGAAGCGCAGACATTACTTTTGTGGCAGAACAGGATGAGCGCGACGGCGAGCAGCCCTTTGCGTTGTCCCATTCGCCCGAACCCGGCGGATGCCGGGTCGCTAACGGCACGTGCCAGATTCCTCTGCTAAATGGGCGTCTATAATCATCCGACTAGCTCGAGACTCAGAAGTACTGCCATATATCAAGCTACCATCAATGTTCGTAGGGAAAGACATGTAGTATTCTATAGCGATACTGATAAAATAGAAGACACATAATATTTCGCAAAGTATCAGCGGGAACGTGTAGGGCTGGGGGTAGGGCTAGGAAGCGGTCGGCGATACATGGCGGACTGAGAGGGCATCAAACTGCCTGGCATTGGTGCAAGGGCCTGTTGGCCCATTTGGGGGACCTGGATCGGCATGCGCCCCCCGTCTACGACCTGAAATATAGTAAGAAATTGCTCATGTTCTTAAGAGTGGCATCACAGGCTGCACTCACCTTCCCTGCTTGCTTCTGCTTTGCATAGAATGCGAATAGGTCTGCGATCTGCTGTTCGAGGCCTTGTCGCTCTCTCTGCAGGCGCGTCACGTCCTGTGTCATCAGCATTACTTCTCTGGTAAGCTCTTTCTTGAACTCTTCTACATGGACTAGTGCACCTTCCTTTAGCGTCAGCGAATATAGGAGAGATCATGCACGCACTCTGCACGTTGATCGCGGTCGCCTCCTTCATGGCTTCGACGAACCTCAGCCTCTCGCCGCGTATGTCATTAGACAGTTCTGCATCTGGTGAGCTAACCGGGATTGCCAAACGTGACAAATGCATACCTGTGGCCAGCGCTCTTAGCATCCGTTCTTGATCTTGCCGTTGCCGGTCGATCATACCAACCACAGACTCGGTCGCTATCCAACTGGTGAGCGCCCAGGTCGAGAAATAACGAAGTTTGAGACTCACTGAGCATATTGCGCGCCTCGGCATTCCGACGCATGTCCTCCTGCACAGTAAACACGAGACCGTTCACAGACGAGTGTAGTGTTGCAGCATTCTCTTCACGCTCCTGGTGCTCGACTAACAGCCGCCGTATATCCGACAGGAGATTTCCCTTGGGGGCCGCTTCGCCATCTGCTTGAGCATCCTGCAGCTCTTGGAGCGGTCCGAGCTCTTGACATAGCTGCTGGACGCCGACTGCGACGCTTTCGATCTGTGAAGTCCCATGCTTCACGAACGCTTCAAGCCACTGTCAAGGTGTTAGGGGTGGAACAATCAGATCGTCGAAAGGATCACTGACGGAATTGAGCTCATTGAGGTAACGGATGCTATCAGTCTGTTGTTCCATCTGCGTAACGCGCTGCTCTTCTGCGTCCTTCAGCAGCACGAGCACCTCCGCGAGCTGCCAGTACAACCATCAATACCTCCAGGCCTTAACGGACGACAATCACGTACCTCCGTTGCCGCGATGTGCGCTCCTGGGTTGTCGCCATCTCCCTGCTGCCCCGCTTGACTTTGGCATAGCCGAAGCAGACCGTCCAGCTTCTCATGCAACTCCCCGACGTCCGGATGCATGCTCTGCTGGGGGATGTTTGTTCCGCCGCCGGCATTCTTCAGACCCTCCAGCGTCCCTTGGAGCCTGGATAGGTCACCCTTGATGTCTGCCTTCACTTCGTCCAACTTCGCAACGACGGCTGCCCTGGGAGCATCTTCGTCTTCCAACGACCGAAGACGATGCACCTCCGAGAGCACCTCGTCGACCTTCGTGCGGACGTTCACCAGGTTCGTGCTGTCTGTCGCCGAGCGCCCCCTCAAAGCTAGGACGCCTTCGCGGATCGTCTCCAAGGCCGGGCCAACCTCGCGAACTGGTCCTTCCTCCCGCGGACAACGATCGGGAGGCGGATTGGACCCATGTGTCTGAGGCAGCGGTAGAGCCCGCGCCTCGAGCGCACTGCGTATCTGCGACGCAACGCCGCCAGGCCCATCCCCTCCGCCCAGCCCACCCCCATCATCAGAATACCGCGACCCGGGCGAAAACATCGCGTCCTCCCTCTGCGGCAACGCGAGCAGCCCCTCGCCGTCTGCGCTCTCCTGATGCTGCTGCTGTTGTTGATGTTGTTGACTGAACCGACTGCTCCTCGGCGGCGGCGAGCCGATCGGGGTCGGGGGCAGCGTCGTCAACCGCCCCGAGCCCATCGAGCGCACCGACCCCGACCTCGACGCCGTCCCCGCCCGCCCGCCCTCCGTGCGCGCATACGCATACGACTCCAAGATCTCCGCCGCCGCCCCCGCTGCACTCTCCGACGTCCCGCTCCCCGCCCGCACCAGCGGCCCCGCGTCGCGCAGCTCCCAGCGGCGCGTCGACGGCGAGCCCCCGGGGCTGCGCGCGCCGCGCGCGGACGCGACCTCGATCTGCGCGAGGCGCTGCTTCACGACCGAGCGCTGGTCGAGGTTCCGGATCGACGGGCTCTGCGCGCGCGTGGGGCTGCCCTCCGACGGCGCGGGCGAGAGGAAGGAGGGGGCGGTGCCGCGGATGCTGGTGGGCGTTGTGGGCGGCGCTGGGAGGGGCGACAGCCCGCCTGGGAGGGATGGTGGGCGCGCGGAGACAGGGGGGAGGTCCCGGAGGTTCAGGCGGGGGAGAGTGGGGCGTTCGGAGGATGTATCGGGGGGGAGGGCTGGTAGTGCACGCTCGGCGCTCGGTGCCGGGATTCGGGACAGCCCAGAGGGGGTGGGCAACCTGGGTTCGTACGAATCCGCTAGCAGGGGCTGAGTTTGGGCGCCCGGTTCAGGCCCACTCGGCCCGCTGACGATGGACGAAGCGTACACACTTTCCGCCGCAGGCGAGCGCACCCTGTTTTCCTGCGCGAGCAGCACCGCATCCCTACACACGTCGATCCATCAGCATCGAGCCCTGCATCCCCCAAGCCTCAAACCGCGCACTCACCAAATCGCACTGACCCACCCCGCACGCTCTGCGACGCCCTCCGCCGCGAAGCGCTCCCGCGCCCTGCCCTCAAACAGCAACTCGAACACCTTCAGCTCGCCCCGCCCGCCCGTCGCGGGGAGCAGCGCGCGCTCGTCCTCCGCGAGCTCCCCGAGCCCGAGGGAGCGCACGTCCGCGCACGCTGCGAACGGCACGAGCCGGCTCGCGGGGTTTCCCCCCGCCGTGCGCCACGAGACGAGGATGTGCGTCGTGTGCAGCTGCGCGGCGCACGCGACCCACACCGGGGGCATCTCCGGCGCGGGAGAGGGCGAGGACGAGGACGAGGGCGAGGGCGCGACGCGCGAGAGGTGCAGGAGCGGCCCTTGCTTGCCGGTGTGCGCGGAGACGGGCGAGACGCAGTTGCGCGGATCGGTCTGCGCGAGGTCGGGCATGTGGGGATGCGTGTGCGTCGGGATCTGCAGAGTGAGCGAGGGCTTGGTCGGTGGGGGCACCGAAGCGGGGGACGGAGACGGGCTGTCCTCCTTCCCCATCCCCGCCGCCTTGTAGCGCGTCCCGGGGAGGCCGAGGGCAGGTGTGAGCGGGTCCGCGTTCTGCCCCGTGCTCGGTTTGGACTTCTTGAAGACGGAGAGGAGGTTCCGGAAAGACTGGCGGATGGGCGAGCGGCCCTTTGCCCTCGCCCGCTCCTTTTCGCACTCGCGCTCAGCTTCTACTGCGGCGGTGTCGTTCGCCGAGCCGCGGCCCCAGATGGTAGGACTGGGTCCGGGGCTTGCGCTACGTTCCATGGATTCGAACCTGCCGATCAGCTCTTTCGTCGTGCCCCTCCTGCCGAGGGCGGGGGCAGGGGGCAACGCAGCCTGTCGCGGAGGGAGCGCAAAATACGACTCTGGCACCGATCCCCCATAGTCATCCACTGGCTGAGAGTCCGGGTACGCGTGGTCCTGAAGGTGCGCCGCCCGGATCCGACCGCGCCCCGCTGGGATCGAATAGGCAGAGCTCGCCTCCGAGGGCGCACGGACGCGCACCCCGTCCTGCATGTATGCATGTGCAGCCTTGCAGCCGTTACCCTTGTACAGGGGGAGATCGTCATACGGCGTGTCGAGCGGCACAGAGTCGGCTGTCGCAGTGCTTCGTCTTGTGAGCGGCTGTGGGGGACATCGCGACATGTCAGGAGGGCGTTTTGCACACACAGAGTGAGAAGGGGCACGGACCTTGGTAGTCGAGTGCGCTGAGGGTGCGAGGTACGGCTGACGATGTGCGCACGCGAGTCAGCCTCCCGATTGCAGCTTCAGACCTGGGATGTTGATCGTGCCCACGGTGTCATGCAATGAGAAGTTAGACACTGTCCTGGACGAAGTCATAATGTCAGCATATGGGAACGACTTGAAGCTCACTTCGTGATACGAAAATATGGAAACCGAGGGAGAATCTCGACAGACAACGAAACCAGCATAAAGGGCTATTATATTCGACGGTCGGCCAGAAACCGAAAATAAGGAGAGAAGAGCAGGCGTACTGTATATATGCGCACGAAAACTATAAGCCGTGGCCGGCACGGACCACAAGCTTCGAATGTACAGTACGGGAGAGGTTTACATATTCTAGGGACGGCGGTGTACGGGCAAAGTAATAGATATCTCGTACAATAAAGTAAACCTATCTGGCGTGAAACGGAAAGCAATTAATAGTAGCAACAGCAGGAGTAGAGGGGAAGTCCAAGCGGGCAAGCAACGTCTGAATCTCGAAAGCGTGCGAAAGACCGTGAGCGCAAGCGTGACCAAAGTCCGGGACCAAGCCGTTCGTTCAAACTCGTCTATGCTGGGTGCCCACCGGGGGACCAACACCGTAGTCGTTGCAATCTGTCTAGTTCCGCTTAGCCCAGTCGAAGGACGCGCCGTCGATGGGGCTAGGGTAGTCGACCTCCATGCCGTTTTCTCTGCCCGTGGCCCAACCTGGGCTAGAGGGGAGGCCACCGCATGCTGCAGCGAAGGAGTCCTCGTCGTCATGGACGTACATAGGGGATGCCCCGGCGACACTGAACGGAGAGGCAGCGATGTCATAGTTATCGCACGTCTGAGAGCGATGGGTGAGCGGCCGTCGCGGGGTGGTCGGCTGCGTCGGACTAGCGATAATCGTGGGGAGCGTCCTGGAAGGGTTAGATGAGACGGGGAGCGGTGGCAGCGCAGGAAGCGGGGCGTTCGGTGGAGGCGCGGGCATGGGGGGAGCGGCAGCACGGCGGAGTGCTCGACGGGGTCTTTTGGGGGCAAGAGTCAATGCGTGAAATACGAACTATGCGAGTGTGTCGACTAACCTCATGAGGGCGGTGCCCAGGCTGCCGCTCCGCAGGCGACCGAGGAAACCTGACGGTCTCTGGACGGCGGGTGCGGAAACGTTGTCGAGGCCCATAGCACTGAAGCTGGAGACTGAACTGGCAGTTGCAGTGGACAGGATGCTGGCATCGCTGCCGGCCCGAGAGCGGAGGGTCAAGTTCTGGCGCTGGACAGAGGCAGCGACCTGGCGCATAGGCGCAGAAGATTTCATGTTGGCGAGGGGCGAGGCGGCCCCTGCGAGGGACGAGCGGCGACGGCGAAGACGTGGGCGGGAGTCTTGCTCGTTGGACGGAGCGGCGACGGATATAGAGGGAAGGACCTGGTCCTCTGTGGCCGAGAAGACATCGTGGGCAGCCGCTGGGGCGGGAGCAGTTGGCGTTGTGTCCTCGGGCGCCAAGGAGACCGTGGACGGTCGTGGAGTGGTAGGGGACGCTGGCCTGGGGGTGAGAGGACGCGGGGAGTGCTGGGAAAGGAGGCCAGAGGAAAAGAAGGACGAGTAGAAGGTAGACGCCATGTTTGTTGCGGGTGCGCCGAGAGCAGGAGGAGGAGGTGGACGTGTAAAGGTTTACGAGTAGGTCGGTGGAGCTGCGGCGAGGTGGACAAGTGTATAGCACGGTGTGGTCCGGGTGCGGCGGGGTGCTGTGTCGAGCAGCAAGGACGTTGTTGGGAGGAGAGGCGTGAGTGAGAGTCAACAAAGAGAGGGTGAGTGAGTGGGAGGAGCCAAGGGACGTTGAGTGAGTGGCGGTGGCCGACGGGGAACCGACCTCGGGCGCTTCAACTCGTTGGACGGAAAACGAACGCGACGCGCGTTGGCGCCCGTTGCCAACCAACGCGTCTCCAGCGCCGGCATCGCCTCGCCCCTTTTCATTACGCTCGCCCCACATCGCTCGTCTCTCGCCTGCTCCGGCAAGGTGCCAGCAACACATATGTCGTAACACATACGTCGTGAGGGATCAAAGGTCTCCGAGCCTCCGTCCGACGTCCACGCGAATATGCATTCCCGTTCGGGGCCTTCCCAAAGTGTATCTTCCACATCATTGCGTCAAACATTGATTTTGACTTCTGAATGCGTCCGCGCAACGACCACGAACAGCGGTCATATACGTGTCCAGTCGTACCTGCGTCGGCCATCAAGTACTACACACAAACGCACAAGGGGTCCACTATCCGTCCTATGACGATGTAGTATCCTGGCGTGCACCCCTTTAAATTGGCTATTCTCACCGTGGGGGTCGATTCTATTCGCTAATAGAGGCGCACGCACGCGACAGGACGCGTCCGAATAAGAATGGTCTAATGCCCGATGGGTATCTTCCGATGATGTCAGACCCCGACGTCAGTTTCCTCATCCGCTCGTCCAAGACGTGCTTGCGACTCCAGCAGACATGTATATATACCCACTTCGGTCCCTGACATTGCCCCTCCCACTTTCCTCTCCTCTCTCAACGAACACTGTGTCACCACTTCACACTCACACCCTCAGACACCACGATGTCCGCTAACAAGGAACTCGACCCTTACACCGCCCAGGCCGAGGACAACCACCACACGCCTCAGGAGAAGATTCAAGGGCTCCACGAGATCGTCAAGCGTGTCAAGACCGGCCTGCTCACCACCCGATCTGCGAGTGGCCACCTCCACTCTCGCGCCATGGCGCCTGCCGGACGTACGTCTCTGTGCTCACTTCGCACATACCGCATCACAATCTCACCGTGAAGGCTCATATCAGCGGTGCACCCCGACCAGGTCAACCTCGTCTTCATCGCGAACCGCGTCTCGAACAAGTTCGAGGAGATCGAGAACGACACGCATGTGAACGTGTCCTTTTACGACGAGTCGACGACCAATTGGGCGTCGTACGCCGGAATCGCGAAGGTCTCGCAGGACAAGGAGAAAATCGCAAAGCACTGGAGCCGCGCGTAAGCTTCTGCTGCACTCCACACTCCGAGACAAAGGCGTTGACCATCTGCATCCTCGTAGGACGTCCGCCTGGTTCGGCGACCTCAAAGACGGCGTGCACAAGGGCGACCAGAACGATCCGCGCGTAGCCGTGATCGAGGTCATTCCTGACGAGATCCGGTACTGGGTCGCGACTCGCACCAAGGTCGGCCAAGCCGTCGATATCGCAGTCAGCGCTGTCACTGGGCACACGGCCGCCCCGGGAGAGCTTAGGACCATCACCAAGGCTGAGGTGGGCGCATGCTCCCATTCAATGTACATTGTGGCGGAACAATTATTGAGCATTATGGCAACGTTTGTAGATTCAACTCGTCCAAGGTCTCACGTCAAAGTAGGGAAATTCGGTTACCGGAGCAGTGTATCATATCGTGTATCACCATATCGTATGTCAGCGTTGTCAATGACATAAAGATCTCCCCTGCCCGTGCGACCAGTGTCATTTCAGACCATAGCGTACGTGCAAGCTCTCAGGTATCTGGTCTTCAAGCGGTTCAAAGGAATATTTGACACACGGCTGGACGACATACTGCGCGAGGGTAAATCACGAGTTAGAGGTCACAAATCAGACTTGCGTATATCATACATGATGAAAGGTAAAAAGGGCATAAATATTGAGATCCGTAGATCTACCACTCCGGGAAAGCGTGTCATCCTTGTGCAGGGGCCATGCTAATCTTCTCTGTATCGTTCCAATTTTTTCGTATGTCACCCCGAAGGGGACAAACTAAGGCTTTCAGTGTCTGTTCCCATGGGCGACGTTTTGCCTTTTGCTGGTTTCGCGGGTAGCGGATCGACAAGCGCTCATGAGCTCCTCAGTTCGGCTATACGGTGAGCGCTCATTATGAACACACTCTCAACCTCTGCCAAGTACTCTCAAATCAAAGACACATCGCACACATTGGTTCCCTGTTGTGTGGCCCTCAAGCTGTATCGAGGACGGTAATATTTTTGTATGAAGCTGACTCACCAAAGCGGGCCGCACACCAATTGAGCACGGTCCAGTACTTGCAGGTTCTATGTACCGTGCAGGCCTCACATGTACACGCGAACTACCCGCAGCTATCCCGCCTACGTGTTTGCAGACCAGCACTACTCGTCCTACCGCTCTGGATAAATTGAGCTCGGACTCGTTCCGACGCTTCCCCAGCCAGGCAGACCCGGGGCACTCATGACTGACCTCATGCTTCTAGGTACCGTCATTGTGCCGTCGCTCATGCGCACAGCCGCCAACGGCGCGGCCATTCCTGCTTCTCCAGAGCAATGGGGTGTACCATATAGGTACCGCTCGACACGGACGGCGGCGGCGGCGGCGGCGGCGAACAGCTGTGAAGATCCTTGCCGCAGTGTCCAGTCAGTATACAGCATGATGGTGCCAACACAGGTAAACTCACGTATCCTCACATTGGCTATATTTCTAGGGTCCGCGCTCGCCCAGAGCGAATATGGCCAGTGCAGCAGTCCCATATTATTGGGAACGGACGTGCGTATCATACTTGGTCAAAGAGCATACGACTCCGACATCGTTCTCCAGTTGAGCTTATTGAATTCGATGCAGCTTTAGATTATTACGAACACCGAGCTACTGGGGTTCCACCAAGACTCTTCCGCGGGCCAACCCGCTGCGCCGTTCAAGCCCGCGTCCTCCCCTTCGTCCCTTCCGGAGTTTTACGCCGGACTGTCCTCTAAGGGAACCCACGTCTTTATCGTCAATACGGGCCCAGCTGCCCCCAAATCCTTCGACTTCGCAGATGTCCCGGGCTAGGTGCTGAATCGTTTCTTGTGCACGACATGTGGCTTGGCAAGGATGTGGGAACCTTCACCGAGACCCTCACGACGTCGCTGGCCGCCCACGACACCGCAGCGTTCCTCGTAATTCCGGCATAGACCAAACATGTAGGAAACCATGTCACTTCCAACGGTATTCTCTGCGAATGCGTAATAATACAATATGACGGCTGCCTCCTTCTATTTCTGCATACCCAGAGCGTTCTTCGCCTTGTCTATCATAGAATCCTAAATGTGGTGCCGCCGATCAATCACCATTTCAAGGCCATACGCACGGCGTCTCGTACCTGGTTCTCGTTAGAGTTGCCGCTGATCGAATCACCCATCTTCTGCGTGGTTGACTTCTCACTCTGTAGCAGAACACGGTCAGAACCAATAGGCACCCCATACGGCAAAGCAACTGACCTGAGGTTGCACGGTCGAAGCGATGGAGTCGGCGGTGCCCTTAAGGGAGTCGCCCATCTGCTCAGTAAGAGACTTCTCGGAGTTCGGCTATAGAGATTGTGAGTGTTTGTCATGTATGCCACTACACAATGGCATACCTTCACCGTAGAAGCAGCCTTGTCTGTGAATGATTGTCTGCCAGCGTCAGCCATGGTGGTGTCGAAGGGATGTGGTGAGGGGGAAAAGTGCAGATGCGATTCAAGTTGCTCGTTTGCGTTGTCAATGCTGCAGCTGTACCCGCAGCTTATATATGTTTTGACGACGGCCGCTTCACACATGTCTTCACTCTCAGATACCCGCACACCGTCACCTTCGATCCTAGTGAGTTTCCTGACCAAGTAATGCACTTGCCTCTTTGACACTGCTCGATGTGACACCTATGTGCCAGTGAAGCACAGGCGGAATATCGCAGCTCTGACGTATGCAGAGAGGATTTTGATGACCTAGACTGGCGAAACGGTATGTACAGTGGTGGCGCAGCCGGATAACAATGCTGATCACACGGGGAAGCTGCTACAAGTAGGGCTTGATCTGCTCTTCCGCCCACGCCCAGAGCTTCTCCTGCTCCTTCTCGTCTGCCGCAATCGCATTCGGCCGTGCTAGACGGGCCCAAGGCTGCAAATACTGCGGCGGCACACATCTAGTCAGATCTTCTCGGAAGCGGCAAGATCGTCACGGCTCACCTTGCCGTTGTGCTGTGCAGCTTCCGGCGCACCTCCTGCGAATAGTGTGCTGAGGGCCCCATACTCGACCGGATACCAGTAGAGCCAATCCTGCGTGAATCATCTACATCAGCGTATGGCTCCATGACGGAGACGATAGGCTTACAAAGAGCTTCATATGCCACGGACTCGAACGGTAAATGGTACTCTTAATGCATCCGGGATCTACGGCGATGGAGACGACGTTGTCTTTCACACAGCTCCGCGCGAGGTGGTTGCTGAGCAGTATCACAGCGAGCTTGCTCTCCGCGTAGAGCTCGAACTGGTCCATTTTCCTGCGCGCAGGGCCGTCCCGGAAAGCGTCGTAGGCTAATCCACGTGGGTCGAGGTTCGCCATCGAGGACAGCCAGACGATGCGTGATGGATCTCCTTTTCGCCCGGAGGCGGATAGTGTAGAGTATAGCAGGCGGACGAGGAGGAAGTGACCGACGGCATTCGTGCCAAACGTCGCGTCGTATCCCTGCGCGGTGAGCTGATCTCGGGCTGGGTATAGGACCCCAGCGTTTAGAATCAAACAATCTAGCTGCGGCTCTCGCCTGAAAATGTGCGTCAGCAAGTTGGATCAGCCGAACATGCCAAATTTGGACGTACTTCTTGAACTCCTCCGTGGCTTTCCTGACCGAATCCAGGTCGCTCAAATCAAGTTGCAAGAAAAGCGCGGTCTTGCCCGTCTCTTCGCGCAACTCCTCGATCGCGCGCTCCGACTTTTCCTTGGAGCGTGAGGCGACATATACCTTGGCGTTCTTCAATAGGAGGCGCTTCACCGTTTCACGCCCTATCCCCACGTTGCCTCCCGTCACCACGAACACTTTCGAGGATAGGTCGGGCAGATGGTCGGCGGCCCATGTCGGCTTTGCCGGGAAGAGTACCCCGTGAGATATCAGCTTGAAGAAGAACAGCGACGACGGCATTCGGTGTATTTGGAGGTGCAAATCGCAGGCTAGATTTAGACGTGAGACCAGAGGATAGGATGTCTGTCGATCCCCGGCCTCATTAGCCCCGTTTTATACCGACACATAGATGCCTCCCACAGCTGTGGAGCGGCCCAGTCCAACTGCTTTTTAGAGACGAACATGATGGCGATAGACAAGCATGAACGTGCCGGCTGCTGTGGACTGCGGTCTGGCAGCAATTCGACGACGCCGGCGCTTATGTAGATGAGAGAGGACCGGAAGACGCAAGGCCTTGTGCGTCGCGTCGGGAACGGTGGGACGGCCGGATAACATAACCGGATCGGAGGACGCGCGGCCTAGTTCAACATTCCTTGTGCCAGGTCTGAGGTTGGCCAGGGTTGTCACCTGCGCGCCTGCCGAGACTTGCTTTGGCAAGTTGCGGACTTAGCAAGAACATCAATGTTCGTCAGTCGCGGTGCTTGCGGTGCTTCAGGAACACTACGCACGCCAAGGCATTACTAATGCGAGCTTGATCAACAAACAAGGCCTGCCAGTGATTCGAGGTGATACTGGGCGTAGATGAGGACCATGAGCCAAGAATTGTTGTTCTCCAGTATGCATAGAGCTGCGGCTCACTCAGCGCATCGTTGGCTCGAATCGGAGATATGGAGCCATAGCAGCCACTACAAGGAAAAAAGCAGCTTGAGAGTGGCCTGAGGAGGGATCCATTGACCAATATAATAATGTCAGTATCAGTGGGCCGAGACGTTGAGTCGTGCGAAGCTCGGGCACGGCCACTATATTCCCACGGCATGGTAGGAACGAGGCGCTTTGTCGCGACAGACTCCACGCTTCCAACAACGACCATCTGTGCATCACGAACCATCTTCTGCTCGTTTCTTCTGCCTACTGGCTACATATATGGTTTCACCTGCTCATCCAACCACGCCCATAGCTTCTCCTGCTCATTCTCAACCAGAGCCAGAGGGTTGGGAGGCGTTGTGCAAGCCCATGGTCTCAGATACTGTCAGAACACATGGTGAACGCCTGCTCATCGCATCCACCCGATTTAGGCATACCTTTCCATTCAGAGTTGCTCCATCGGAAGCAGCCGCTGCGTACAACGGGCCGATTGCCCCATACTTCACCGAATACCAGTATAGCCAATCCTGCAAGTGACATTAGCGCGATTCCTTCCGAATTGGAGGGCATGCTGGCGTACCCATATCCGTAACTGCAAGTACCACGGACTCGAGCGGTAAATCTCGCTCTTGATGTAACCGGGGTCGACCGTGATAGATACCACGTTATCCTTGGCGAACGTTCTCGCGACGAACATGCTCAGCACCACCGCGCAGCACTTGCTCTGGCAGTACCGGTCGAACATGTGCATACCGCTTCGGACAGGGCCGTCACGATAGGCCTCGTAGACGAGCTTGTGTGGCTTGAAGCTTCCCGCCGAGGTGAGCCAGACGACGCGCGACGGTTCGGCCTCTCGCCCCGATGCCGACAGAAGCGGGCAAAGCAGGCGGAAGAAGAGATAGTGCCCGACAACGTTGACGCCAATTGTCGCGTCATATCATTGGGTCGTGACCTGCTCTCGTGAAGGAAACAGCACCGCCGCGTTCAAGATCAGCACGTCAAGCTGTGTCTCCCGCCTGCCGCGCGCGCCCGTGTGAGCAAGTCCCCCGAGCAGGGCGATGGAGGGCCGGTATCTCACCGTTTGAACTCCTCTGCAGCCTCCCTGACGGAATTGAGGTTGTCCAAGTCCAGGTGCAGGAAAAACGCTTGCTTCCCGGTCTCCTCACGCAGCTTGTCGATGGCGCGTTCCGCCCTCTCCTGTGACCGCGTGGCCATGTACACCTTCGCGTCTTTGAGAAGGAGCCGTCTGACCGTCTCGCGGCCTATTCCCGTGTTCCCACCGGTGACGATGACCACCTTCGACCGCAGGTCGGGCAAATGGTCGGCGGTCCAGCGCGGCTTCTCAGGAAAGAGCTGCGATACGATTGTATAGACGAAGCGGAGAAACCGAGCAGCGTCACAGAGAAGGCTGAACATCTTGAGCTCGCACGTGGGCACCATCGAACAGCTGTGAGTGAGTGCGGGCACCGAGAGCGGTTTCGCGAAGGTGGGCCTTTATACCATAAAGATGTTGCTAGCTGCGGGAACATCATTAACCACCCGCCCGGCTACATTCTCCGTCGCCTGGGTACTTATGCGCAATAGATGTGGTGCGTGGACCGAGAGAATCAGGATTGGGCTGGTACTTACGCGTGCAGATGATCTCCGCGACTCGCATAATTAAAGGTGGGCGGGTAGGTTGCCAAATGCAAGACCAACGGAACGGAAAGGTACTGGGTACTGGGTGGTACTCCGCGCTCGCCCACCCATTCGTTATCTACGTGCTGGATGTCATCGAAAGTGCTCGATATTAAGCCAGATTTAAGGTGTCTGGGTGGGTGCTATGTCAGATAGAGATGACATTCTCTCAGAGTCAGGAGGATGAGAACGCGTATCGGGATCTAGTTTTGGCTTACATAATCCGCGCTTCGGCGAGGGGCCGATATCATATTGAATATTGATGTAGTCCAAAGATGTATTCCAGGCTGGAAGCTCACTTGTGCTGCTTTTGCTCAAAGCTTAATGTATTAACTGATTGTATTGACCGAACAGGAGAATGAGACCGAGAACAAATAGCGTGCACGGACGGTGGGCGGCAGGGCTTAGGAGACCCGACTAGCGGCCGGAGCGCCATAAGAGCCGCTGTACTGATTGCGCTGGCAGTGGTACGCGGAACAATTGGAGGCGTTTAGCGGGGTTGCTCCTTACCTCGTCCGCATCTTGTTACAGATCGCTCGGTCCTACGAGCCACCGCACTACGTCCTGCTGGAGTTTCAACACGTTCCCTCGTGTGGCCGCTGGTAGCTAGTCGCGCTGCCCCTGCGGCCTGAGGTTGATACTGTGACCTATGTACACATTCTCTGCACGGCAGCCGGTGAGCGGCATAATGCCATGACTTCAGACTCCTAGCCCCTTCGTGCGAAGTTTGAACAGCCTCTAGTCAGACATCTTGCCACTAGCGCATGAGCGTCGTGTGCATATCACGGTGCGCTTCCCACACTCTCCCATTAAGTATTTATGCAATGTCGATCATCCGGTCCCCGCGCATGCACGCTAATCATTCTGAACAGTAGATCCTCGTTCTAAATAAGTGCCGTCGTGCAACTCTGTGCAACCAGTCCGACAGCGAGTGAGGATGCAAGGCACAACGGTACCTGCTTCCACGGACCAATGATCGAACGCGTGCCCCCATCGCAAATCCATGATTTCCGCGTGCACTGCAATGTGCATCATCTGGTGGTTGCTTTGCCATGTACTCGCCTGGCGCCGCAAGCCAGATCATGGGTCATAATGTATTACGAGGTGTGCACCGGCCATCTCACTGCATCCATGGCTTCAGGGTATATAACGCCACGCCCTTCTCGTGCAATCCCCGAAGGACCGACCCCTCGTCCCCCCGCGTCGTATTCCCTTCCCGTTTCCCAAGACCCTGGTGGCCTTCATTTCCCCTTCGGATTTTACTTCGCCTTCTTCCGCCACCACTTTTTGTTCCTCTCTACCCCTTCTCTCTTTGAAAATGATGCGCATGGTCTTGCCCTTCCTCGTGGTCCTGGCGGCCACCCTCGCGCGTGCAGCGCCTGCGCCGCTGTTCGGCATCCACTTCGGCTCTGGGGACGAAAGCAACGACAAGACCGCTACCGTCTCCCAGGCAGACATCAGCGCGAAGATCCTGCGCCCCGCTTTGTTCTCGCGCACCGCGTACTGTTCGGCGGGGAGCGTAAGCAACATGAGCTGCGGCGCGCCCTGCGACGCGACACCGAACGTCAAGGTTTTGACCGCAGGCGGCGATGACGGTGCTATTCCTGGATGTACGTACTTGTGCAATGAGCCTACCTTTACCAGGGAGAAGTGCATGCTGAAAGTTACATATCATCACTTCAGTCTTTGTTGCTAGCGACCCTGACACGCAAACGATTGTGGTTGCACACCAGGGGACTGAGCCGCATAACATCCTCTCGATCGCCAACGACGCCGAGTTCTTGCAGGTCGGCGCGAACACGACCCTGTTCCCGAAGGCGGGAGGTATGCCTTTCCTTCATGTATTCCCGCGTGCCATGTGCTCATGCACGCTTGCGTAGATGGCGTAAAATTGCATAGCGGTTTCCAGGACACACAAGGACGCACCGCGGACCTTATCATGTCTACGGTGCAGAGTGGCCTCTCTTCGACGGGATTCAAGCAAGTCTTGGTGACCGGCCACTCCCTCGGTGCCGCAGTGGCTTCTCTGGACGCAGCAATGCTCCGCATGGCCCTGCCGGACGATGTACAGGTGAAGTCGGTCGTGTTCGGGCTCCCGCGCGTTGGTAACCAGGACTGGGCCGATCTGTTCGACACATTGGTCAGTGTTGAGCTGTCCAAAGTTCGCGTTTCAAGGCTTATTGTATAACGACGCCACTGTCCACATCAGATCCCCGACTTCATCCATGTGACGAACCAGAATGACCCTGTCCCGACCGTGCCGCCTCATGACCTCGACTTCGAACACCCCCAGGGCGAGATCCACATCACCAGCGTTGACGGCACCACGGGCGACGCAACCATGGAGTCGTGCCCTGGACAGGAGAACCAGGTGAGTGTTGTGGCATATGGCGGCGTAGAGCGGAAAGTACTCACACGTCCTCACGACTTCAGAATTGCGCAGCCGGAAACTCGCTCCTGGACATCTCGATCCCGAACCACCTTGGCCCGTACCTCAACGGCATCTCCTTCGGTGGCAAGGCTTGCCCTGCATGAATGTCAGCTTTCGAGGCGGCGGGGTAGTGGGGCGGCGTGAAATGGGTGGTACTATGGCAATATTGTGACAGACATAATAGGGCAGTTTCTTGTAAGCACATCTGAAAACAAGTAGAAACAAGTTGACCAGCGTGGAGGCTTCGAATGGGCTGATGTGTGGTGGTTTGACCGACGTTGTTGGTCCACCCCGGTTCGACTGGATCTAGCACGGAGATCTAAGGGTTTAGCTCGTAGGTTTCGGTTATGATGGAACCAGGGGCGTAGGCGCGCAAGCTTCAACTTGTTTCATACGCGACCACTCGCAAGTACTTGCTATGCATCCCACGTAAGTAATGGTACTGCCCTGACGTTTGCTTTGGCCGCTTCGGACTCGATTTTACTTTGCATGATACACGCCTCAGCTGTTCCCTTCTTTACTCGTTCTGCGTAAGCCCTAAACGCGCTCAGCTACGCATGAAGACGTATCGGACACGATCAGGGGCTATCCTCGACGGTACTTGCTGCATGATGTCCTGGACGCGTATCACACCCTCCCTGTTCGGACTGCGACGTTGAAGGCTATGGTAGAAGGGTGGCAAGTACGTTGAACCGACGGCAGAGAGTTTGGTTCCGGAAAGGCGACCCGGGGTCTCGGCTGTGCGGGGCGGGGTATGGGGTGATAATGCCTTATAGGCTCTGCGCATCTTGACTCGGCCCTCCGCGCATCTCTCTCTTTTGCCATGCTCTCTACTGGCCGTGCACGCCTGCACCTGTCTCCCACGGTGCTCTCCGGAGGTTCCAAGGGTTCCCTGAAGCTTACAGGGTCTTCCAGGTGAGTGGGGCGTATTTTGTGCTGTGCCAAGTATTTTAGGACCTCGTGAACTTTGTCGGGGACGGGTGGGATTGAGGGCAGGTAACCTGCATTCACTAGTTGCTGGAAGTCGGCAAGAGATATCCATCGTGCAGACACGGCACTCATGCCGCTACTTCCACCACGATGTAGTGTGGAGTTCGGACTGCAGGCCTGGGGCACTCTACCTGTGATGCCGGCATCGGCATCCCCGGGATCTCTGCAGAACTTCAAAATGCTCTCTATCTCTTCGGCGAACAGGGATTTTCGCCAGTTAACAAGACTCTGCCGTCCCGTATGAACGCGAGTTGACGAAGACAGAGATCTCAAGGTTGCCCTGATTCAATTTGTGCCATGCTTGCTTCTGCATGGTACCGCCGCTTCTTGTACCCTGGCGTGTGCAGGGCCACCGTGCCGATGGATCCCTCTCTCGTATGCACGCCGGTCTGTGCTGTGATTTTACGCTCGAAAGTACACTTCTTATGCTTTGCCGGGCAGCTCGACTTGGTCGATTGACCACGGTCGGCAACGACCATTACGCCACCAGGTCGTCATTTCCAGATCTGGACCGAGATTTTCGGTCTGAGGCGATTGTCGGCGGCACATCATTTCTACGCCCGGCCGACCGAGTGTTATCGGAATTCGGTCGCTCTCAAGCGTTCTCCTCCGGCGGTCTCCCCCACGGTCTAGCTTTCTGCCTCCGATTCCGCACTGCTGATTCTATTCACATCGATCTAGCCTGCGGAGCCCCTACTCGACGGCACCCCTCCTCCGGTATGCGCAGGATGTCCGCAGAGGCGCCCCTTCGCATATAAGTACTCCATCGTGCTCGGTGCGCGTCCACATGAACCAGTCGCGGAACATGTCTTCTACAGTCCAGTCACACGCATCGCTCGTGGAATTTGGGCAGCAGCATGTCACAAAGGGGCTTGGCCGCGTCGTCGAGGCCGTCATGACCAAGGGCGAAGGCTCGTACGTGACCCTGGGTGATGGAAGGGAGCTACTGGATTTCACCTGCGGTATCGGCGTCACTAACCTCGGTATGTACGTCCGCTGTATGGCGCACATTGACTGATGCAAAGCAATTTGCAGGACATTGTCACCCAAAGATTAGCAAGGCCGCCGCCGACCAATGTATGAATCTGGTTCATGGGCAAGTGAGTAACTCTGTAGGATTGAATCGCACCACAGCTCGCTGAAGATTGCGATGTCCGCACAGTGCAGCATCGCGTTCCACGGCCCATACCTCGAGCTGATCCAAAAACTTCTGCCGATGATGCCGCACCCTTCTCTCGACTCGTTCTTCTTCTGGAACTCTGGCTCAGAGGCCATCGAGGCGGCCATCAAGATGGCGCGCACCTTCACTGGGCGGCAGAACATTATCAACATGCAGGGCGCTTACCATGGCCGCACATTCGGTGCAATGGCAGTCACAAAGAGCAAAACTATCTACAGCGAAGGCTTCCATCCTCTCATGGTTTGTCCAGAAGCCTCTATATGCTGCTCAAGGTTGCGTAGACTGACCGCGGGCGTTTCAGCCGGGAGTATTCACGCTTCCCTTCCCATATTGGCACCAGCTCGGCGTGCCGGCAGACACACCGGCATCGAAGCTCTCCGAGATGTGTCTCAACCAGCTCTCCCTCCTTCTCGCGCAGTCGAGCGCACCGCGCGACACCGCGGCGATCATAGTTGAGACTGTTCTTGGCGAGGGTGGATACGTTCCCGCACCGCCTGAGTTCCTGAAGGGGCTCCGGGAGGTGTGCGACCAGCACGGCATCATGCTCATCATCGACGAGGTGCAGTGCGGTTACGGGCGTACTGGAAAGAACTACGCGATCGAACACTCGGGTGTACGCCCGGACATCATGATCACCGCGAAGGTATGGAACGCATTTATCTACCTCGTTTGTGAGCTGCATATTCACGTCTGGATTTTCTAGGGCCTCGCAAATGGATTCCCTCTCAGTGGCATCATCAGCAGTAAGGAGCTGACGGATAAGCTCAAGCCAGGGTCGATGGGCGGAACGTATGCCGGCAACGCCGTAGCGTGCGCTGCAGCCGTCGCAGCTGCTGACGTCATGAAAGAGGAGAACATACTCGAGAACGTGAACGCACGGTACGCGCTCTGCTAGTATCCCTCTGCTCCGACGCACCTACTCACCCGTCTCCGCACCGACAGATCCGAAGAATTGTTCGCAGCGCTCAACACGCTGCGCGCGAACCCTAAGTTCGCGCCTACGATCCTTGACGTGCGCGGACAAGGCCTAATGGTTGCCGTCGAATTCGCGTCGCCGGTTGGCACGGGCCCGTACGACACATTCCGCAACGCTAGTGTGCCCGCAAAGCTCGCGAGCCGCGTCGCGAAGAAGTGTGTGGAGAAGGGTCTGCTGATCCTCACGACAAGCGTGTACGAGGTCATCCGGTTCATCCCCGCGCTGAACATCTCGCAAGCAGACCTCGCCAAGGGTTGTGCGATCTTTGCGGAGGCAGTCGAAGAGGTCGTGAAGGAGGGATAAGAGCCGCTACCAGGCGGGAACTCAGTAGGGGGAGGGTAGAAGCATACTTTCATTGGTTCATGAAATGTCGGACATAGGCTGATACGGGCACCATGAAAGACATTCCCCTTAACTACCAGAACAACAATGTCCAGTGTAATCTTATCGAGCTTTGCCTAACATCTGATTCCCGGTGTTCAAAACGCGTGAGCTTTCACATGGAACATACGTTATAATGCAATGCAAGAGAAGATTCATGAATGTGTCAACGGCTGTCCAACCACACACTACGACGATGTTGTGCGGATCAATTTTACTCTTCACGCAGCGAGTGCAGTGGCCTAAGGATCCAAATCGAAGTGGAGATGTGGCGAATTGTTCGGCAGATTTGTTATAGTAAACCTGACAGATCTGACCATCGAGTTAGTGTGCAACAGAAGACGACCAGTGCCACAAGATACCAAAAGGTCAGCTATAGGAATGATGATATCGGTGGTCCGCACTTAGGTTGCCCGGCAAGCTCGTAGGCGTGCACATCTTGAGAAAGCGAAGTAGGTCAGAGAAGTAGGGGCGGGAGGTGGGTACGATTAACAAGCACGGGCGTTCTCAACTGTGTCGATGGTCTTTCCCAAAGTTGGTTGTGAACATTGCTAGGGACTACGTGCGCACGCACGGTATCACGCATCATGAATCATCCATGACAGATCTTGTCAGGACATCGCGCAGCGCATTGTACCGCGGTTAGATTAGGTTCCTAAAGTGCGAACAGTTGGATTGACCCAAGGCCGATATATTGCGACGGGATGCGAAGGATTCGGAGACAAGTGAACAGATGCGGATAGATTTGACGAGTAACACGCGCGACGGCTTGGAACGTGGACAGTCGATCACGCACAGCGGCAACGAGGAGGTCGATATCGACAGAGGGCTGAGACCGCGCACTGAGTAGATAGATTCATCACTGACAGAGAGCAAAAGGAGATGCGCTGGAGGTGGAGAGGATGCAAAAAAGCGGCGTAGTCATTGGGCCATGGGACGTCGGAGAGGAAAGGGCGGGAGCACTACGTGAAGCGGGGGTATTACATAATCAGTAATTGAGCCAAATAAGGAAGCAAACGACCTCACGCTCGCTGCTCTCGCCGCCATCCGACCTCTTTCTCTCCGACGCCTGACCCACTCCTCCCGCCGGCGGCCTTGTGCTCGCCAAAGGCACAAACAACCTGCTCGCTTGCTATTGCGGCCGTAAATCTCTTGTCGCGCAACGCCCCACTTCTCAACGCTACCCTCGACGCCATCTTGGATCTTCACCTCGCCCGCGCTGCGCATGCCCAATCCAGCCTCACCCTCATCCTCCCCGTTCCCTCTTCCCCTACAGGGCCCTCATAACATGCAGACCGAGTCCTACGCACCGCCTTTTCCCACCTCAATTCGTATATCGCGGGACATGTCCAGCACCGTCTCCCATGACCTGGTCGATCACGATTCTCTGTCCTCCCTCACTCTCAACGAGGATAACAACCTCGCTGCGATCGCACCCTGGATGGGCGATGAACCCGTACGTGACTTTTTGCTTGATTATAACTTTACGCGGGTGTGCCCGCTTGTTTGAGAGTGCGTACTCTAGCATAACAGCCGGAGTCTCATTTCCGCCATATTGGCACTAGCTGCGGCGTTCTCCAGCTTCGCAGCTATGTTCGAAGAACTCAGAGCGTGCAGAAGAGCATTCGCTGACATCAGCTACCTGCAGCCTACGCCTCCACCCAAGTCCTCTCATCGTTTTGGCTTCCCTCCCAAGCCGTCATTCTCGTCATTCACTCTCCCGCGACATGCCAGTGCTTCCAGCATCAGCGTGTCTACGACCGCCACCGCCCGTCCTTCTGAGACGTTCAGCATACATTCCAATGACTCAGGCCGTTCAGGCCGCACTCTCGAATCGCGGAAGAAGCCCTCCCTGAACCCACTAAGCCTGCTCAAGAAACGGTCTCAGAGCCGTTTACGCTCCGAGCGTCCACCTGCAGAGGCCCCACCTCCGATGCCCTCGCCCGACCTGTCCTTCCACCCAACTCCGACGACGCCCCCCGGCTCTCTCTCAAAGAAAGACCGCGGCCTTCGAAAGAAGAAACATTCGTATGTCACAGCGCCTGACGTCCCGCCGAAGTCGTCGCTCTTTCGGCTCGACACAAATCTGAACGAGATGGACGGCATCGTCGACCTTTCTGTTCTGCCCACCGCAACCGCCGACAGCAACTCACCAGGGAGCGGGTTTGAGTCCTCGCACCAGTCGAGTTCGGACGTGTCCTCCATGCAGTTTGGCTCTGTCAGCACGTCGCAGCATAGCGTGTTCAGCAACCCGTTCCTGCCCGGGAGCCAGAGGCGGTTGGCCCCTGGGGCCCTGGTGTACGACGGGCGTAGGATATCGCCGAAGGCCCGTCCCCCCGGCGCGACCCCAGCTCCGAACGTTGATGGAGATTCACCCTCATGGACTGCTCCGGAGAGTTGGGCGGTCGAAAAGGAGGGCGGGGATGCGTCGATCACGGCGTATTCGTCCTCGGAGGAGAGTGTTCAAGGGAAGCTGACAACGACGCCCCCACGGGAGGCGCGCACGAACAAGCAGAAGAAGAAGAAGAGTAGCCAGGCGAGGGGGCTCTACAAAGTGCGAATATACCGCGCGAGCAACTCGTATCACGTCGTGTCCTGCGACTTGAACGTAACGGTCTCGCAACTCACCCCGCAGTTGAACAAGAAGCTCCTTTTAGATCCGGGTGTCGAGCCTCACAGACTCCATCTCAAGGAGCGCGGTCGAGGTACGCACTTACTGACGACGTCATGGATATTATACTGAGAATCATGCAGAACGGATCCTCGCACCCACGGAGCGGCCTGCTGACATCGTCCGGAGACGATTAGAGCAGGCCGGCTATGATGTTGCAGACGGGCTGGACCTCCTTGGGGCAGATGATATACAGTTCCTGCTCAAGTTTGTCTACAAGAGTAATGTCCTTGGACCGCCGGTACGTCTTCCTGTTCTCTCGTTGTGGTTTTGTGCCTTACGAATTCTATAGGAAGAGGAGATGCAGTTCGAAGCGTATGATCTGATCGACCTCACCTCCCGCAGCCTCCGCGCAGTGCCTATCACGTTGTATGCGCACGCGGATGCCATCGTCTCCCTCAACCTCTCCCGAAATCCGATGCTGGAAATCCCGCTAGATTTCATTCAAGCTTGCACAACGCTCCGCGAATTGCGGTTATCCCACATGGCGCTCAAAAGGGTACCGCAGAGCGTCCGACATTGCCGATCGCTGCAACGTCTCGACCTCTCCTGCAATCGCATAGCAGAGCTGGACGATGCGGGTCTCGATCGAATACCTCAGCTGCGCCATCTGAAGCTGCAGAACAACCGGATGGAGAAGCTTCCGTTTTACTTCCCGCATATGCGAGAGCTCCGCGATCTGAACATCTCGAACAACAAGTTCAGGCACATGCCCGCGGTGGTATGCGAATTGCGGTCCCTCGTCGACCTCGATGTGTCATTCAATGGTCTTTCAGACCTCCCGGACGAGCTCGGCCAACTTGCGCAACTGGAGCACTTGATCATCGTCGGGAACTCGGTGCACCGAATCCCCGAGAAGTTCGCAAACATGAGCAGCCTGCGTGTCCTTGACTGCCGGCGAAATCCGATCACCGACATCTCGGTCGTTTGTACGCTTCCGAAGATCGAGCAGCTCCTCGCAGACCACAACTCCATGCACGCGCTTGATGTCTCGTTCGGGCCCACATTGAAGCAGCTCGACGCGTCCCACAACGACATCACTCAGCTGACGCTCGTTCCAGGTCCTCTCGGGCTTCCATATGCACTCACCACGCTCAACCTCTCGCATGCAAAGCTATCGACGCTGGACGAGATGGCGCTTGCGCAGCTCACCGCACTCGAAGTCCTGCACATCGACCACAACTCGATTCGGTCGCTTCCCGAGAGCCTCGGCGCGCTCTCGCACCTGAAGCACCTGTCCTGCTCGAACAACCACCTGTATAAGCTCCCGAGCACCATCGGACGCTTACAATGGCTTGAGAAGCTCGAGGCACACAACAACGATCTCTCCGAACTCCCTATGAGCCTCTGGAATTGCTCCTCCCTCCAGGTCATCAACGTCACGTCAAACGTGATCAGCACTTGGAACCTGCCGCCGGGTTCGATCGATCTCGACGTCGCGGTCGCGCATGCATGGGGCAGCACCGTGAGCCTGCTACCAGACCGAAAGGGCTCGTCGAGTTCCCTGACCGGCTCACTGCTCCCCGCGCTTGCGGCGTCGCTCGAACAGCTCTATGTGGGCGAGAACAGTCTGACGGCGGACAGTTTGCACCCGCTCGCGCTTCTCAAGGAGCTGCGAGTACTGAATCTCTCGTTCAACAACATCCAGCAGTTGCCGAGCAGCTTCTTCAGGAACCTAACGGCTCTGCGCAAACTGTACCTGAGCGGGAACCACATCTCGGCGATCCCGACAGAGAATTTGCAGCACATGACGAACCTGGAGGTGCTCTTCTTGAACGGGAACAAGCTCCAAACATTGCCTCGTGAGATCAGCAAACTTACGAAGCTATCGGTCATGGACGTAGGTAGCAACGTGCTAAAGTACAATATCAATAATTGGGAATTTGACTGGAACTGGTAAATGTGCTCGTGGCGTATCGCAGCGGGCTCATTGCTGACACTCAACGTACCCTCAGGAACTTCAACACGAACTTGCGCTACCTCAACCTCTCCGGGAACAAGCGACTAGAGATCAAGCCCGACATGAACCACCGCCAGTCACGGAATCAGCAGCAGCTGTCCGACTTCTCAAGCCTGACGCAGCTGCGTATCCTCGGCCTGATGGACGTTACGATCGGCATGCAGACGAATATCCCCGAGGAAAGCGAGGACCGTCGTGTACGGACGTCGATGGCGGACGTGAACGGAGTGGCGTACGGGATTGCAGATACACTCGGGGCGGAGGAGGCGACCGACCAACTGACGATGATTGACCTCGTGCAGCCGCACTTCCGCGGGAGTCCGGAAGAGGCCGTATTCGCGATGTTCGGGCGCGCGTCGTACGTCGCGAGCAATAATAAGCTCACGAAGTTTCTGCACGACAGCTTCCTGCGCGTGTTCGCGGAGGAGCTCGCCCGCCTCACGCGTGGGGAATGCATTCCGGACGCGATGCGCCGCTCCTTCCTCAAGCTCAACAAACTCCTACACGACTACCTCTACTCAACCACTGGCCGGAAGATGTCCCACGTGAGCGCGTCTGCGATGAATCAGGCCGTGCACGACAAGATCGGCGCGTCCGGGATTGTGCTCTACCTCGTCCACCGTACGCTCTACATCGCGAACGCTGGGAACGCCCTCGCGGTCGTATCCCGTCAGGGCATCGCGCGGCTTGTCTCGCGCAAGCACGACCCGTTCGACCGACTCGAGACCGCGCGCATCCGCGCCGCGGAAGGCTGGGTGTCCCCGAAGGGCTTTGTGAACGATGAGATCGACGTGTCGCGCTCGTTCGGGTTCTACTACCTTCTACCTGTCGTCAACCCACGTCCGGATGTGTTCAAGTACGATCTCACGCCGATGGACGAGTTCGTGATCGTGGGCAACCGCGGCCTGTGGGATTATGTCTCGTACCAGACTGCGGTCGACATCGCGCGCAAGGAGCGGGATCCGATGATTGCGTCCCAGAAGCTGCGCGACTTTGCGATCAGCTATGGCGCGGAGGGCACGACGATGATCATGGTCATCAGAGTGTCAGACCTGTTCCCAAAGATCGGCGACCAGCAGCACAGCCCAGATCCTGTCATCCTACCAGAAGAGCTCATCCGTATGGTCAAGAACCGCAAGGGAGGAACGGGCATCATCAACCGCGACATCTCGAGGCTGGATGACGAGGTTTCGCCACCAACGGGACACCTTGCCCTTGTCTTCACTGATATCCGGAACTCGACGCATCTGTGGGAGGTCAACCCGGGGATGCAGTCCGCAATGGTGCTGCACAACAACTTACTCCGTAGGCTACTTCGTTTTTGCGGCGGATACGAGGTCAAGACCGAAGGTGACGCGTTCATGTGCTCCTTCCCGACTACCCTCAACGCGCTCTGGTGGTGTTTAAGTGTCCAGACCCAGTTGCTCGACCTCCCCTGGCCCCTCGAACTTCTAGAGTGCGAGGATGGAAAGGAGATCGTAGCCGATTCAAAAGTGCTCGCGAGAGGTCTATCACTGCGGATGGGTATTCACTGTGGGCAGCCGGTGTGTGAGCCTGATCCTGTCACCGGCCGGATGGACTACTTTGGGCCTATGGTCAACCGCTCTGCGCGCGTGAACGCCGTCGCCGCCGGGGGGCAGATCATGTGCAGCGCAGACGTCATCAAGGAAATCAATGCGCGCATCCTCGAGTCGGGCCCGACTACGGAGTACTCCTTCCTCCAGCCAGCCGCTGCGATCGACGCGATCCGCACCATGGGCGTCTCCATCTTCCCCGTAGGCGAGGTGAAGCTGAAAGGCCTCGAGGTTCCCGAACACCTCTCCATTCTCTACCCCGCCGCGCTCGCCGGGCGCCACAACCTGGAGGCGTTCGAGGCCGCGCCGACCGCGTCTGGTTCTCGCGTGCAGTTCAGCGTCGAGCAGATGCGCGAGCTGGGCCTACTCTGCGTGCGGCTCGAGAGCCTCGCGATGGCGCGTGTCTTCCGGCCGACACCCACGCGCAAGGGCAGCATCGTCTCTGTGTCGGGGGGGCCAACGGGCGGTACCGAAGGAGGCACAAGTGTAGGCGCAGAGAGGGAAGAGGGAGAGGAGCAGCCGCTCATCATCCGCGACGACCCCAGCCTGTACCTACCAGTGATGGACGAGACTTCGTCGGACGCGCACCTAACGACCGTGCTGCACTCGCTTTCGCTGCGGATGGACAATGCGCTCGCGAAGCTCGCGTTCCTGTATATGACCGACGTTGAGCGACAGCGTGGCGTGCCCGACCTCGCGTTCCGGGACCAGATCTTCGAGCTATGTCGGCCTGTCGGGCTATGATGTAACCCGTCCCCTGTTTTGTGGACTGCGGTCTTAACTTATTCTATATGGCCTTCGTTCTCCCCTTGTTATCATCTCGTCATTTGGTCTGGTCCCGCATTCAGGCAATTGTACTTCACACCACGCCCGCCCACTACCGTTAGAGTCATCCGTGTATACATACCCATGTAATATCCGCACAGCATTGCAAAATGATATCCATATGATGCCTAGTGGAGCACGCCCTTAACACGTGAGTTGTCTGCCTCCGATGCACACGCCGTAAGAAGTGACCATCCAATATCCTATCAGCCAATCCTACAGATAACGAAAAAGCACTGGAGAGATCACGCCCGGAGAACATGAACTAAATCGTAAACACCGAACCCCCCTTATGCCTCAGGCCTCAGGCCTCAGTGCCGAGTCGGCGGTACCCACTGAATGTCCCCCTTCTCCGGCGACGCCTCGCTCTCGAAGCTCTCCCCATCGCTGCTCAGCGCCGCCCAATCGCCCTCGACACGGTCGTGCAGCGCCGCGATCTTCGCGCCGCGCGCCTTCAAGAACGCGACGACCTCGTGCGCGCTGCGCCACGCCGCGGGCTCCTGCGGCGTAACGCCGTCCGCGTCCACCTCGGCGAGCTCACCAGCGACGTCGACGTGCCCGCCGTACGCACGCGCGAGGTGCGGCGACGCGGCGACGCGCTTCGCCTCTGGCGCGCGCGCGAGCTGCGTGAAGAGCGACGCGAGCGCCTTCGCGGCCTCGACGCGCGCGCGGAGGACGTGGCGGATGACGCGGCGCGTCGGCGGGCGGCGGGGCTTGTTCTTCTTCTTGCTCTTGCTCTTGTCCTTGCTCTTGCCCTTGTCCGCGCCCGACGTGAGCGCAGAAGCGGGGGCGGGAGAAGGGGACTCGGACGCGGATTCGGAGCCGCTGTGGGGGCCCGGCGTGGTCGGGCGCGAGGAGGCGGCGGAGGCGGCGGCGGCCTTGGCCTTGGAACGCTCTATCCACGGATTCTCGGGGGGAATCCGGGGCACGGTGTATTGGGCGACGGCCGAGAGGGAGAGGTCCCATTTCCTGGGCGCCCACACACCGACGAGGACGCGCCAGGCGGCGACAAGCCGTTTGGCGCTAGGGATGGGGGACGGCGTGTCAGCAATGTGTCAGACAAGGTTGAAGGTTGCACGGTGCTTACCGCTCATAGTTATCTAATGGGCGCAGGGACACGGTCAAATGCGGTTGGACGCGTCAGCAGTGGAGTTCAGGCGGCCGCAGGAGGGGGGGAGGGAGACTGACCGTTAATGAGCTTGTTGTGGTAGGAGGCGAACAGGGCGACGAAGCCGACCGCAACGACGGCGCCGACGGGCGTGTACCGGAGGAAGGCCCACACGACGAAAAACGCTGCGGGGTAGATCATGAGCAGGAGCAGGAGCCCGAAGACGACCTTGTTCTGGGCCTGGGTCTCCTCCTCGTCTTCGACGAGCCGGGCGCCCACGCGGCCCATCACGTACGCCGGAGCATGTATCACGATGGGCACGATAGAGAACGGCAGCCGGATGAGGAGCGCGAGTGTGTCCCGGATGAGGAGAATGAGGGTGAACAATCGGCTCGGGAGCCGCACAGGTTGTCGAGGATCGAGTGTGGCTGGCAGCGGTAGGGAAGACAGGACTGCGTTCGTAAGGTGCGTGGACTCGAGCAGGGAGTAGTATGTGAGGAGATGGCGCCTGATAGCGTTAATGTTGGGGACGAGGTCAGGTGTAGAGAAGAGGTCGACGAGGCTGTGGGTAGGAGTCAGCATGACCGCACCATCGGAGGAGCACCCGAAATACCGACGTCTGTGAGATGGCTACGAAGTCGTCGAGATTGATAGACCTTTCTTCCGGCCACAGAAGGTCCCGTGCCATCCGAGCCGCGTACAGGGTGTCCCTATACCGGCAAAAAGTTTCATAGACGGTCAAGCAGTTCATTTCCCGAGGAACTTACCAATCCGGCGCGTTAACGGTGAGCTGCGTGAGCTCTCTCTCAATCGCCGCCGTTAAACGCTTGACTGCCGCGCGGGAAGCCCCCTCCTTGTCGGACATAAACTGCTCCATAAACTGGTCCATCTTGATAGGTTGGCCGAATCTGCCAAGATCAATGGTGAGCCCTGGGGGCACATGGATGAAGGGTCGTGCTCACTCCATGATAACCTGAAACGTGGAAGAAGTGTCAATGCACGTCGTTGGAGATTATGTGAAGGAGAGAACTGACCTGGCTGCGATACTTTGATTTGTTTGTGTACACAATCGCTGCCGGGACGATCATGACGTTCTCGGCCCCTTTCTTCACCTTGTCCGGATTCTCTTTCGCCCACTTTGTATACTCCAGAGCAGCCCATGCTGCACCATCCTTCACCTGCATGATATGAGGCTCGGTATAACTAGTGCCTTCCGGAAACAGCGCCACAGCTTCCCCGGCCGCCAAGGTACGGAACGTGCCGCGGAAAAGAAGCTGTTTGTCCTGTGCCTTCCGGTCGACAGGAATATTACACGCCGACGTGAGGACGTATTTCATAGCGGGGTTCGCAAATAAAGACGCTAGAAGACGACGTTGAGTGAAGCTGAAACCTTCATCTCAATACGGCGCACCTTTTGCCCAATAATGGAGCACCCGCTTGTAGGGGAAGGCGCATGCTGGGTGCAAATGAGCAGTCTATTCTGAATTGACACAGCGGCCACCTACACAGGACTGCCGGATCCAACATCATATTGTGATGCGTCGCTGTCCTGTGCACGAATGCGTCAGAACACAAGGAGATTCCAGAAATATAGCTGCCGAGCTGCGGGCGATTTACAAGGACTCGGAAATCTACGATAGTACAAATTGTACAAGATGGGAGAGGCCGGTGATGGCATAAAAGTGCCGCTATGAACACACCTGATCTAAGCGGTGGATGATTGGCTTTGAGAGCACGGCGAGCGATAGGGAAGGAATCCGCCTTGATGAAATGCACGCCGGAAGCGCACTGTGCTAAGGCAATCGCGGAACGTGCTGGGTCGCAGCAAGTGACACGGAGTAAGGGATCCGAGTAAAGGACCCTAACTTTGCTACGGCGCTCCGCGAACCGCCAGAGGTCACGGATGGCTTGCATGCGTGCAGCCGTAGGCCGGAAAGATATTGAACGCGCATGTTGGCTTGAGAGCTTCTCGTTCGAGCATGGGATGGCAGGGGACGCTGACCCCCACCAGCGCAGCTTGGAGATGATGCACATTGATTGCCATCAATGTCGACCGTATCCCCCCGCTAGCGGAGCTGGCGCGGAGGGGTGCACCTCCGCTCCGGGGACTGGAAGAAAAAAAGAAAGGGCAGGGTGGGTACTCACGCAATTATGGGCCCATCGTGCGGGACATTCTCGCCGCCTATGACATGTATCTCGGTGAAGAAGGAGACGACTGCCCAGCTGGCGATGCGGCGGATCACCCGGTGGACAATGTATGCGTCGGACATGGCGTGCAGAGGCCAGAGGGAGATGGTGGGAGGAGAAGGCAGGTTGTTCGGAGATGTGGGGAGCGGTGTTGAGGGGATGGGCGACTGTGAGCAGAATGAGGCCACTCTTGGCCTGCCAGTGCCAGTGCCTGTGCTCCGAGTCTGAGTCCCTGGGCTGAGCAGCGCTGAGCGCGCCTCTGCCAAGTCACAGTCGCCCCGACCCCTGGGCGCCTATCGCACGCCCGTACAGTGTTCCCCTTTGGGAAGGCCGGACTCGTGGCAGACGCCCATCGGCATCGCGCACGTGGCCGACGCAGCCGTACGTGTCTCGACGCGCTCCTCCCCGTCCGCGTCCACGGTCTCAGACTCCTCCGACTATCTTTCTCTCCCTCTCTCTCTCAGCCGCCACCTCGTCCTCGGTCCTTCGCTGTCCTTGCCTGCTTCGGGATCTGCAAAATGCACACCGTCTATTCCAGGATCAATAATGTCTCCGCCATGCTCTCGACCTGCATCATGGTCCTGCTCGGCGCAATATCTCTTTCCACCTTCGTGTTCACCGCGGATCCGAAAGGAAGCCTCGCCGTCTCTTCAATCCAAGTGTCTGTTCCTCTCCATATGCACTCCTTTATCCTCACTGTCTCATGCCACGCTCAGCTTCCCGGGCAATGCCCGGCGTTACGCGAACAAGAATCAGGATTTCGCCTTCGTCAACTTCAATCTCACAGCGGGTACGCAGCCAGGCACATGCACACATACATCTCTTCATTAACATCTCCCGGGCCAGACCTGACACCCTTGTTTAACTGGAACACAAAACAGCTCTTCCTTTACGTCAGTGCCGAGTATGAGAACAGGCGAGGAGTATGTCCATGAACTCCGGGTCGGTGTTTCGTACACTGAAGGGCGACTGCAGGTCAAAAACGAGGTCGTCATCTGGGACCGTATCGTGCAGCGCAAAGAAGATGCACAGCTCTCTGTTGCAGGTCGCAACAAATACGTGTTCCGTGAACAGAGCGCGTCATTCAAGTAAGTGTTCACCATCTCTTTGCGGCGAGGCCACCATGTCTTTCGTCTGGCTGGATCTTCCCCACGCCTGGCTTAGTCCGCACATCCCCGCAGTCGGGATGGTCATTCCGAGGCTTTCTTCCATGACATGTTCTCCAAGCTCTCTGCAAAGGACATCATCTCGTTTCGCATGTGTGAACGCCGCTGACCGCTTATACTCTCCTCCGTAGGAATGCTGCCCCTGCCCACTACAGCCTCAAGTACAACATCATGCCGTATGTCGGAGCACTGACGTATGGTGAGGCTGCTAGGACCGCGGAGCCCGTCGCTTTCCCCGAACGCCAAGAATTGTCATGACGTTCTTCGACCGAGACAGCCTGAGGACATCATCTCGCCCTCTGTACTGTATCTTCCTTCATGGAAGGCATGCAGGCTCCTCGCAGCTATGTATACCGCTTCGATCGTAACTGGGCGCTATCTTTGTCTATGTGGAATGCGTGCTTAGCCTGCACATGGTGAAATTGCACGGCATGCGGATCGGTTCACAAATGACTTCGACGTTGAAGCGAAGCCGCTATGTCATACACAGCGCACGGTGCGTGGCCCACTTCTCAAGGACGTGGAACGCGATGCACGAGGACAGCCACATGCCCGAGCGTCGAAACGCGTGCAACGACATAGAACTAAGTCATCCCGGGCGTTGAGCGGCTCTCTTGCTCTCTCTCAACGCTCATTTACCGCTCCGATGGGGCCCGTGTTCAGCGATGGCAGCACTCGCGAGTGTGCTCGCACGGATCGCCGCGGCGAACGACGGGTTTGCCGACAACTTTTGCAGCACTTCAGGTCCCACTCGGTGTGCCGACTGCCCCGGTATGCCCCCGCGCATACGACCCTGGTTAGCCACGGCACCTCTTCCGACACCGCCTATGGTTCCTGCGCGATGCTGCGATACGACCTACACATGGCCAGGCACGTGGGCAGTTGACCACAATGGTGCGGGACTCGTGCCAGCGGCGCCGGCCGTCGTGCTTTGTTCCCCGTTTGTTCAGCTGGTCTTCCCACTTTGACCCGCAGACGCGCCCGTCGGTTCAATTTGCATCGAACATCAGCACCGGATAATGTCCAGCACTGCGAGCCGAACAGCTCAACCACTGATCTTCGCAGTCCTGTCTATAGGTCACGCGTCCTTTCATTTCGGATCTTTTTGAAGGCTGCTGTCCCACCTCCCTGGGTACGACCTGATCGGTACGATAACCCGCCAGTGCGGTTTGAGGTTCGTGCGTCCACCAGATCGATAGTGTTATATCGCGAAACGCCCTTATGATCAATCTTCCCCCAGCGCCAGCAACATATGGCATCTCGCAGAGGAATGGAAACGGAGGGCGGGAAGACTTCCCAAGTGGCCCAAACACTCTCATCGCACCCGGTCGAGTAATTCGCGTCGATTTGGCGAGCGAGCGCAGGGCGGGGCGCGCGTTTCAAAGCGACGTTGCCGCCAGGGGGGAGAGCCTCGCAGTGCTTCTGCAGCAGCATCACAGGAGGCTAGAACGAATTCCGACTCGAAGCCGTCGGTGCGTTCGCAAACATCCTCTTATGCCCGCACTTGAGGGTGCCATCCATCGGCGGAGAAAGCGTCCCGCCGCAAGGGCGTCGCTGTCATCGACGCGGGAGAAGAGCAAGCTGTCTTGCGCTCCTCGGACGAGCGCAGCGCACCGCTGCAGCTGACACCGGACTGCCCGCTGCTCCGGCCCCTGGTCTATATGTCGCCTCTGCCGCCTCTGCCTGCACCGCTGGCCGTCGGATCCTCATGCAGACCGCCTACCGCATACCGGGACGGCCGGCACGTGGACGGCGCGTCAGAAGGCCCGTTCTGGGCCGTGCAGCTCCTGTATCTTCGCGTGCGGGGCTGCGGTCTAGATCGAGGGAGGTGCATCGCATGTTTGCGCGTCTGGGAAGGGGGGGAGGGGGGAGGGGGGGAATGCAAGCGACCGATTCTGGGTGAGAAGGTACCTTCATATCGGAAGGTTCCAGCAGCCCCATCGTCCCGGGAGCTCCAAGACCCCCGCGGTGACAGATCCAGCGTCCGGGAAAATCGCGCGCGCTCGAGCTGCCCGTGCTCCCGGGCCATCGTCCTCTCAGTGCGGGGCGTGCGAGCGCGCCCGACGCTCGACGCTCGAGGGCCGTGGCAAGCAGCTCGCATTATCTCCCGATTCAAGGAGGGCGTGGGCGGGCCCTGCGGCCGGCTCGGGGCTGCCGTGTGTTCCCGTCGCGAAAGCGTGAGGGGTGACGGCACGTCTCGCCGAGGTCAGCGATATGAAGGGCTGCTCGAGCTCTACGAAGGTTCTGATCTCCAGCCCCTCGCGCCGCCCCTGCGAAATTTTGCAGAGGACAGGCCGGTGCGCGAGTGCTCATGATGTCACGGCCGCAAGGCGAGCCTCCGCCCGGCCGGGCAAACGCGATGCGCATAGAGTCGACCCTGCCCGTGCTCGCGGTGCGACATGCGTTCATCTTGGTGCGGTGGGCTGCGTCCCCGGGGGGAGGACACGCGCAGCCCTGGCGCGGTGCGTGCGAGCGACGTGCATCGCAACTCAAAGTGAGTGCCTTCGAGACGCTAGAGGGACGCGTATACGGCAATCCTGGGCACATCTGTGCTGGATGGGTTCTTCGCCGGATGCGGCAGGGACGAGAAGAGGCCCATCAGGACACCAACGCAGAACTCTGTGCAGACGCGGGCGCTCGCTCCGCGGAGCTTTGTCCTACTCGAGCACAACGCCGTCGATCCCGATGGGTGCGATGTCTCCGCATCCGACGGCTGGACTCGAGTTTCCAAAGTGGTCTATATTTGATTACACCCTCGCTCATATCCTCTCTGCCCATTCGTCATCACGCCTACCACAACGGATCGGGCCCAAGCCACGACACACGCAGCCTCGGCGTCGCAAGACGCACCCCAGTTCGACGTCGCCATGGAACGTGGGTGCACAGAACGCGCTCATATGAAGATGAAGCGGGCAGGACCGTGCCAGCACCGACCGCACCGACACGCGGCAGGCTGCACGATTGCACGTCGTCGTCCGTGCTTTGCCTAGTGCGGCCGGCCGCGCGGGACACTGTCCGCTCCAACGTGCGGGGTGCGCACGATGCCGGGCGACCCGATGTTGCAGGCAGGAGCAGGAGCAGGAGCCCCCGAGTCCGAGGGCGCGTCCGCCCCGCCGGAGCGACCCCGTGGGTGCGCGCTCGGCCGAGACGCCCAAGCGTGGGGTAGTGTGTACCTGTGGGCTGTGCACCACCCCGACCCCGCCGCCACGCGTTTGTGGGCACGCTCGCCACGACGCTCCCTGGCGTTGCACGGGTCCTGGCATGGACAATGGAAGGGAAGGCTGTCTGACTGTCGCACGCACACACGCACGCGTGGGCGCGCGCGCGAGATCTGAGCGTGGCCGGACGTGGAGAGCTGCGAGCAGGGAGGGTCCCGAGCCCACGTCGCCACATGAGGGTGGGTGCTGCGCAGGGCGCTCGGCGAGAGCCGTCGGAGGAGGAGGAGGAGGAGGAGGCGGGCGCGGTGCATGTGCATGTGCAGAGAGAAGACGCACGAGGATCAGAACGTGTTTCATTAAAAAAGCGTATGGGTGTTCGCACATGGGGAGTCTGCCTGGTGCGCTGAATTACTGAGAGCTGGCGTTGAGCGTGCGAGCGAGGGCGAGGAACGTCGTCGCGCGGCGGGGACTTGGGGGGAAAAAGGCAGGCCGGCGTTCGGGCTCGGCTGTTGGGCAAAGGTGTATCCAGAAAGAGAAGGGCGAGGCATCGCTTCTCGCCGTTGTGTGGGCCGTGATTGACGTCGTCTTTTGCCCGGATTCAATATCCTCCATCGGGCGGCTCTCGCCTGCCCAATCAGGCAGCATCCCGGGAAAACGCCCGCGCACTTTGCCCGGACGCCCGCAAAGGCAAGATCGATATCCCACCGTCCTCGCAGCGCCGTTCGGTGGACGTCCGCTTCCTTGCGCTAGACGAAAAAGAACAGATGGAGCTCAGAAGGTTGACGCACATCTCCGCGGGCTGCCCTGAATTGAAGCACCCGTATGATCACCGATGCGTGCGCGCACGACAGTGGACGTGCGGGGGATAGATATGTCTGAAACGAGGAACGGCTAGTATATCCTGTCGGAAGCTTATCAGCGCGCAGCCCCGAAATGTCGAAAACGACGAGGACAAGGTTGGCTGATTGCATGCTAAAGCGGATCCCATCATATGACACTCATTTTCGACGCAGGCCTAACCGGATTCGAATCTCTGCCACGCTCCGACTCCGAGGTGCTGGGCGCTAACGTCGCAACCCTGAGCATCTTACGAACCCTTCCGACTCTCTTCACTTAATATAAGATGGGACCTACAAAGCCTCCGCGTTTGAACTCTCCCTCTGCCCTCCTCGCTCCTCTCTCCCTCCACGTCCTCTCCCACCCCGCTCGCCGCTGCGCCCCGCCGACGTGTTCTTCTCCATCTTGCACACCTGCCTAATTCGCTCAGCCCAAATGTCGGCTCAATCCCTTCCGCCCCTCCACCAGGGCGCGACCGAAGCCGAATCCGACTCCGACTACCTCAGCACTCCCGTCGACCCCCCTGCGGCCGTTCAGCCCCAAGTCGCCGAGTATGGACCGCTGGGTGATTATTACTGCCCCTCCGCATCCCTCGAGAACGCTGGGTACGCCACCGCCGGTCATCCCGCGCCCCAGTATCGATATAGCGAGCCCAGCACTGTCGGAATATCGGGCGAACAAAACCTCTTGTATGGGCAATTGTACTACGACGTCCGTCCTTGTCCTTGTATATTTGCACCATTGACACTGAGCGTCCGAGACAGCCCGTCGTCCCGGACAATTGCCCACGCCCCGAAAGTACAATGACCGCTTACCACTGGATGGGCGCCGGTCAGATCGTCCCCGGCCCCCCAAGTGACCAGTCAAGCTCGTCCCCGAGGGGCGGCCTGGCCGACTCCCCTCGAGATGGATCTAGCCCATCGCTTATACCCATCAGTCGGACGAGCGAGGCCCGGGCTCAACGCGCCTCTCTCTCTCTTCAATATCCCGACTACGATGCGGAGTCCGGGGGATACGGCGACATCGTCCCCAACGTCTCCTCGTATGCGATCGCGAGATCCAGACAACCCGATCTCGTCTGCAACACGGTGAGCCCACCCCTCTATCTCAACCCGTACTGCCCAATTGACGCGGCTCCACAGAATGTGGGCTACTCGCTGTCTGGTAACCAGCGACCGCACTCAAGCCCCGATCATACTGTCCTCCCTGCGGCCGCCTCATTCCCACAGCCCTTCTTCGACGAGGGCTACAGCGAGTCACCCGTCGATGACTCGCTGAACTGTGACCCCTTCGTAAACTCAGGTATGCCCTCGCTCCGACACGTATACGGATAAGTTTCTGACTAACAGTTGTCGGTTTACCTTTAAGGTTGCACAGTTGAGCGGTCCTATGGCTACGATAGTCAAACGCAGCCCTGCCCGCCCCATCTCGATCACCACCTTTCGGCAGCGCACATGCAAGTTCGGCACAGCGTGCGCTTCTATCGACCGCCTTCTTGTCCCTATTCGTACCCGCTCGTCGATGGTCCCATTGACGGGCCTGGGTATCCCTCGGATTCGCTCTCGGCGCTGTACCCTCATTCCGTTATCCATGCGCCTCGACCCCAGCAGCTGCACGGCCTCCACAGTCTGCATGATGGCACCTGTTCCGCGGATGACCCGCCCGCGCTTGTCCCCTCGCACCAAGTCCTTTCTATCCCCAACGGCCCCATGCAGCCCATCCACCGTCAGACCTCGTTGATCGAGGACAACCCGAAGAAGCCGCTGACATTGGCGTGCTATTTCTGCCGGAAGCGGAAGATTGCATGCCAGAGCCCGCCGGCGAGTTCACCCGACCGTACATGCAAGTACGTCCTGGCTTCTCACAGCTCCACCCCACGTTGGTTTTTACCGAGGCTGATGATGCGTTTACTCTTCGTACAGCCAATGCGCGAAGCGCAAGCTCAAGTGTGTGTACCCAGCGACGTCGCGGCGCGGGATCCGTCCTCGCGTGTACGATCTGCAGGACGACCGCCTCCCGCGCCCCTCCGCGCCGCTCTCTCTTTGACTGATCATCGTTCTTCCTCCTCTTCTTTGGACTACTCGCTTGCGACTGACGTTTTCGTTGCCCCGTTGGGTCCGAGCCTCGCCGGACACCTGGCTCCCCTGTTCTCACCCCCCCACCTGACGCTATCGCCCCCCCATCCCCGCCACCACCTCCACACGCCCTCAATTCGTCCTTCGCCGCGGCTTTCCCAGCCACTGCTCGGGTCGCTTCCGCGCCCGTGATGTGTTCCACTACTCCGCCATGTTGCATCTGTCGCTGCCGTCGGATCTCCGCCACGCCAGTTGTTGTCGCCCGCCCTGCAATGCTTTCCGTGTGTTGACCACCATCGTCTAGATTATTTGGCCCTGACCGAGGCCTCGAACCCCCTCCTCCCCGCTCTTGCATATTACTGTACCTCGCTAAATCCCCTCCCTCCCCTCCCCATCGCTTCTCCCATGTTCCCTCACAGACAAATACAAAGAGACAGACAGACAGGAATTCGGACTCGACTCGGGTAAATCATCGTTCTGGGACTCGGACGTTGCGCCGCCGTCGGCTTTCATTCATGTACTCTAGTGCGCGCCCGCGCGCCGCTCATTCACCACGGGTGGCACCAACCAACATTGGACTTTTGCTGTTGCTGCACTTTCACCTCCGCCCCGGGCGGAGTCGTGTCCGTCTGAGTGGTCCGCCTGAGCCAGTGCGAACTTCGACGACACTCCCCGTGCACCAGTGCGATATCGCCCGAACCGACGTGCGTCACCGCCTCCGCCCCCGCGGTGCTGCATCATCCCGTCCCCGGTCACGCTCTCAGGCTCGCGCCGACCGCGCGCCTCGAGGAGGCGCAGAGCCCACGGCCCCTCGCGCGCGCAACACGTAGCGGCGGCTCACTCCGAGTCCCGTAAGTTCACAAGTTCGCAAGTTCGCAAGTTCGCAAGTACGCCCAACCAACGCTCCCGTGTCGACCCCGGGCCGTCCGTCCATCGATCCAGCTCTCCCACCCTACTAGGCGGGGTGCTCCTCGCCGCCCACTTGCAGCACACCCGTGTCCCGCTCGGGTCGTCCCAGAAGCCCGCTCGCCGATCGCTCCCTCTTCCTCGGACTCTCATGCACATGCGCGCGGCGACTCGCAGCAGCGCGGATGAGGATGAGGGTGAGGGCGAGGGTAAGAGGGGCACAAGCACAAGGCCTGTCAGAGCCGGATATGGGCTCTGCGGGTACGTACGTCCTGTAGCTAGCAGCTCTCCCTCTACGTAAACGAGCGCAGGGTCCGTGCAGGGGGTATTTGCCCCCCAAAGGCCAAGGCTGGTGGTGGTCCCTCTGGGATACCGCCGTTGGCGTGCACATTGCTTGGAGCAGCGTCCGGGCGCGGGGGTACAGTGATTATAGTATTGCCAGCGATGTGCATGCGCGCGGGCAAGTGCTCACTCGCCACGGGCCACTGCCACGACCATGGCTAGCTGCTGGGCTGCTGAGCAAACTCCGAACGGTGCCCACGCCAGGCGACAGCAAGGGCACATGCATTACTGTAAATCGACGATTACTTACTCGCACTGCAGCCGCACGCACACCTTTGCGGACTAGCCCGCGTTCTGGCGACGGCGTGAGTCACGGTACGGTACGCTAACGCCCCGGCGTCGACGACGTCTCGAGGGGATCTGCGTGCGCAGCTACGACGTCTGCTCGGACACGACAGCTGGGCGGCGCACTGGACAGGTAGGTGCGGTACGGTACCCAGGCGACCCGCGACTATCCGACGCCCGAGTTCCGTGGTGCGACGCGATCGGGCGAAGGTCGACTCGTCCTCGGCGCGAGCCGTCGTCCTCGTCGTCGAACATTCGTGAGGCGACGGTCGAACCGTCCAAACAGAAACGCGAACGTGCACTAAAGGCCGAATTAAAAGGTGTGTGCCCCGTCCGAAGACGACGAGCGATATCTACCGTCGATGCCGTTGCGGGGGAGGGGGGGGGAGGAGTTCATTCCGCGGGAGAGCCTGAGGGCGTGTACGTACACACGTACGTACCCCGTGATATATACCACCAGAGTCCTGCTCGTCGCTTCCACCGCGTCCGTCGAAGGTCGTCGTCCCTCCGGAAGAAGCCGCCGCCATACAGATCCAGCAGCAGGCCGGCAAAGCACTAGGCTCGCCCAATCGCCCGCGCCGCACCTGCCTCTCGCGGTATACCGTACTTTGATGAGAGGCCGCCCACCAGTTCGCTAGCCGGCCTTCCTCCGCGGCGTCACTGTGCTGTTGGCACGTACGCACGCACGCACGCACGCCCACTCGCCTCGACCCAGCGCTCCCACCGCGTCGCGGAACGGGGGCGACCGTAGGAGCGCGAGGTGGACACCTCGGAGCGGGGACGACGACGATGGCGGTGTCCGAGGCGGAAACACGCGTCCTGCAGACTGCAGCGAGCTTTATGCGGGCGTGCGCATGCGCGCCGTGCTGGGGCAGCAGCGGGGGAGGAAGAGGGCTCTTTCAGTTTACGCCCGGGCACCGGGACTTGATTGTACTGGCAGTGTCTGGCTGCTCGACGGCGCTCTGCCCGACGGAGATCAGCAATAACGCCAAGGACGAGGATTTGAAGGACGACGTCGGTCCATGCTGTCAGACTTGGGCGCAGTGAGGGGCAGGGAAACGACCCGCGCGGGCGAGAGGGAGCGTCAGGCAGAGACAGTCCCTAGTGCTCCAATTGTCCGTGGCAGTCGCATCTGTCTAACACATCACGGTAACGCTGCGCACATGAGGGCATGGCCGTCGGGGCAGAGGCCACACTCGACACTCGACAAAAAAATCCAAGTCCGACCGACATCGTCTCGACCGTCTAGAGAGAGAGAGAGGGAGAGAGGCGCGCGCGCGAGAGAGAGGCGAGAGAGAACGCTATCGTACCGTATCTCACAATAATCATCACAACAGGTCCGCGTGCTCGCGCCGATGCGCCGCGTTCGAACTAGGGACCAGCCTAATCCCGCCGCCGGGCATCCCGCCCGCACCGTCCCCGTCCCCATCGCCGTCGCTCCCCGCCTCCAGGTCGACCGAGCTCTGGCTGTCGTTCGGTCTGTGCCAGAGGCTCTCGCTCTCCTCCCGGTCCTCTTCCCGCTCGCCGCGCGGATAGTGCCTCGCCGGCGAGTTCTGGCTGTTGCGGCCGAAGAGGCGCAGCCGGGACGACGGCGACGTCGGTGGCGCAGCGGCCGGGCTGCGCGACGGCGACGAGGAGTGGTTGGAGGGAAACGAGGAGAGGGTGCTCGTCGACGGCAAGCCGTCATATATATTCCGGACCGGAGACTGGCTGAAGACGTCGCCGCCCAGCGTAGGCGGCGCCGTCAGCGGCTGGGTGTTGCCCCCCAGCTCCTCCTCCGAGTCGATGGCGGGCAGGTTGAGGGTGAGGCCGTGGCCGTCCGCGTTCGCGCGAAGCTTGCCGTCGAGCTGCTCGCCGTTAGCCCCGACGACCGCGTCCGAGGACCATGCTGCGCTACTGACCGAGGCGTACTTGACGCTCCCGCCGCTGCCGTGCTGCACGTTCCGCCGCTCGTGCGTCGCGGTGTCGTCGCCCGTGCCGGGCACGTGGTACGAGTGCACGACGTCCTGGTCCCCGAACTTGATCGTCTGCTTGCGCCCGCTGAACGGCGAGCCGAGCACCGACGGCCGGCTCGCCATCGATATCCGCTCCGAGTGGCCGTCCGTCGCGGCGAAGGCCTCCGGGGTCGGCGGCATGGGGTTGTCGAACAGCTGGTGCCGCTTGAGGCCGGCGAGGGGGTCGCCTCGCTGGTGCGGGAGCGGCGGCGCCGGTTGGGCGCTATACCGCGAGTGGACGGAAGTGGTGCGGCTGGACATGCTCATGCGGTGGGCGCTGCGAGCGCGGATGATGCTGCCCATCGTGCCGAAGCTGCCACGGAGGGCGTCCATGCCGGGGTCTTCGACCGCGGCAAGGCTTTTCTCGTCGTAGCCCTCGGTGTTGTTTCTGGCAGCTTGTAGAAGGAGTGTCGACCGCCTGTCGAGGGTCTTGATTTGGGTAGGGTCGATCTTGGACAGCTGGAGGACGGTGATGCCGACACAGATGACCAGAAAGCCCATCACGAGGGTGATAATTTGTACTGGTGGCGCCTTGAGGCCCTGGAATAACACGATGGTTGTGACCATCGAAAAGAAGGTGACTGCGGGGGCAGTTCATTCAGTAACCCCCTCGTTTATGCGGTTAGATATACTTACAGATCACGTAGTATGTTGGCGTAACTGAAGAAGGATTAGATTCGTATATCTACGGGACGAAGACGCGAAGGACAAACCCATTGCTAGTGATAACCGTACGCGATCAGCGGAATCCTCCCTTCACGAAGATAATTAACTCACCAGTGTTGAACAGCGCCAGCGCCACGTTGAGATAGTACACCTCGGTGACTAGACGGCAAAGCTTCAGAATGTAGACAACGATGCAGTAAGATGCCGCCTACTTAGTGTTACAGCAATGAATACCATTAAGAAGTAAATAAACCAGTGCTTGAACTGTGGACGGAGGAGAGCAGTCAGCCGTGAATGATCTCCACGGGACAGACACGCGTGTCACCTGGTTGTCGCCCCTTGCTGTGGTGACGATCGCCGACCCGAGACCGGTGGTGACACTGACGCTCAAACCGCCGATCATACTGCACACCATGATGTACCACAACATGCTCTTCGTTCCGTACCTGGCGCCAGGGATCAATTTAGCTATCAGTCATTCGTTGACGCGCAACGTCTCGCATACCTCGGCGCGAACCAGAAAATGATGGTTAGAGCGGCTACGATGAGGATGGAACCGTAGACTAGGAAGCCAGGAGCCAAGAAGAGTTTTTGGAACTCGAGGATTTGACCAATGGACTGTTCTTGGGGGCCTGAAGTGCACGTCCATGAGCGAGTGCACGAACGGTCGCAACTAGTGGGGGCGCACCATTTAGGGCTATAATGACGGAGCCAAGCTTTACGGTGGTGCATTAGCCAAGCGCAGCCACACGAAACGTCTCAAAGGCGACATACGATGCACAGTCCACATCCGAGCCACCCGAAGAAGCTCAGTTGCTCTTTGAGGAAGGTGGAAGAGAGGATGGCACATATTACCACCGAGAGTGCGCCCATGGGTGTCTGTCAAATGATTGATGGGTGCACCGCATTGAGCTATTTGAACGCGCAGCACATACGACGACTATTGCCTCGACAAACGCATAGGCTACGGCGCAGTGAGCATTTGTGGGATGAGAGCGAATAGGAGGCCAATGACGCACCGGCAAAGTTGCATAGCTCGCCCATAATCATCACTTCGCATTCGGTTAGCTCGCAGGCATGAAGCAAGTCCTTGCCGGGCACTCGAGCACTCACTGGTCATGCCTATCCACCATAGTGGCTTTGCGGGTATAAGTGGTGTCGTTTGAGTTGGAATAGGACATGCACGCACCGACTTGAGGTAAGCCACACCCTCGCCCGCTACCATGCCCTGCTGGGAACGCAGGAGGCCCTTCTTCTTGAACACGAAGCTTGACCCGATGAGCAACCCGCTAGCCACGGCGAGGATGATGCCAACAATCTATTCGTACAAGATGAGAGCAATCCCAAAGGGCGGAAGAGAAGCGGCATTGCCTTGAGGTTTCCGGGGACACTCAGAGTGGCGGAAGCGGCCGAGGCGGAGGCAGTTGCAGTGGTTGAAGTGGTGGAGACGGCCACCGAGGATGTTGAGGACATGATCGTGAGCTTTGGTCGTGATAGCGAGTTCCAGGGCGAAGTAGAAAGCGAAAGGGCCCTGGCGGGCGAGGGTAGAAAGACGGCGGGAGACAAGACTGAGTGGGCTGAGCTTGTCCGTGTCCTAGTCGCCCTTGCACTGGACAGTGGCAGTCGAAAGATGCCGGCCCCGGTCCGCCTTTGGCAATACCATAGCCGGTGCCCGCCCTTACGCCCGGCATGCACACCAAATATAGACAGTAACGGCCGGAGGACTACCCCGTATGGAGTGCGATCACTCGCAGTGCGGCGATCTGGACCGGGGCCGGCCTTGGTGCCTGCACAACTCAGTCTGCAGCATAATATCGCCCTGTTCTCGAATCCCGCCAACTGCGACATACGCTTGCTCTCGTTGCTACCCCAACCACTCGTGCGACTTGGCTCCTGGCGGTTTGACGACGACAGCTCTCGGCCAAACTGGACCTGACCTCGCTGCTGCTCATTCCTCAGCGCCCTCTAGACCCGTCAAGAGCTGCTGCTCCAGGACATGCTCCCTGGAAGATATGCCCGGCCATTGCCACCATGTACACAGATCCCATCCGCCAACGAGCCAGGGTTGAAGTGATCGAGGGAGGCCGACACAACGCTGTACACCCATGTGTTCCCTGCAATCATAAGACTCGCCTTGGCATCCTCTTCGCTCGAAGGCATTGCTGCGGATCGAACGCGCCAAGCATCCCGCTCTTGCGAACATTCCGCTTTTGTCATCCTATGCAGATCGCCAGCGCTAGATATCGTCATGTCATGGTTTCTTGTCGGACGCTCTCGGCGTTCCGTCTCTCTCGGCGTCACGGTAACAAGCGAGTTTCTGGTATTCGCTTCAGCGATGCATCGCCTGGTACGGGTTCGACTGGCTGTTGACGTTGATACATGGTCAGTACAACATATTCTGCTCGACTTATCAATCGGGGATGCCGTACGTACCTTCTGCGATGATCTATACAGAGCAGTGCTGTCGCCGCATCTGTCGCTGAGTGAGCTCAATTCTGGTTCCAGTCATCCTCGCCCTGTACGGGTTTATATCTGCCCATCGTGAACATGGAAGGTGCGGCCGGTCAACAGCTCCCGGGCGCAGCGTCGGCGACACGACAAGAAGCTGACATGTGTTTCGCACCAGGTGGCATGGGAGATGCCGGGAACCAGCATGTCGCCGGACAGTTCGCTGTAAGTCCGCACGCAGAGCTGTACCGGGAAGCGTCGATGAAGCTCACCAAATCGCAGGGATGTGAATGCAGAGACCATATATGTCTACGGCGGCACGCCCCGCAGAAGCGACTGCGTAGGGCGGTCCTCGCGTCTTCTCCGCTCGCGTTCTCACACACATCACAGCAACTGGCGGGTGTCGCAGGTGCTTGTGCCGTAATGGCTGTCATTGGGTAGGTGCTAGCGGGCTGCGCTTCTCACCAACGGTGGTGTCTGCTCTCCCACAGACGGCGATGGTGTGGGCGTACAGGCGTTACTGGGACTGGGAAGCTGACGAGGACTGCGACGATGACAGTACGGGGGTGGGTCGCACGGCATATCTGAAGAAGAGCGCGAAGGCTCTGAGTCCTGACAGAGGGAGTTCGCACTGTTGGTCTCGGATGGCGGAGGGAAGAAGTCCGAGGGGATTGGAGAGGTGAATCGAGCCGGGAGTCTCGGATTCGGATTCGGAAGGCATGCGCAGCCTGAGGCCTGAGGCCTGATCTCGGGGACGATATTGAGGGCTATGCATTGGTCGGGCGAGGTTGATCGACATGGGCTCTCATTGGCCCTCTGATACCGTGCGGTAGTCACCGGGTACTCATCCATGATGAAATACGCCGGCGCCGGCCCCCGCCCCCAGCAGGTGGGCAGCTTGGACACAGCGTCGGCGGAGTTGTTGTACTGCAGCGTTGCTTGCGAGGTGTGCGCTGAGGAGCACTGCCCTGCCAGAGAGCTGGAGGGAGCAGCAACTGCGCAGGCGGGCGCTTGGGCACAGGACGAATCCGATCGCCTGTATTTGATCGCACGTTTCAGGACGGGCGCTCCTTCTCGAGGACGGTCTTCTGTCCCAGTCGGGTGAGTCTCTCCACACGCCCAACCGCCCGCCGCACGCGCAGCACCTCCATCCGACTCCCAGCCACCGCCCGGGATATATACCCCCTGGGACACAGAACCCACCTCTCTCGCCTTCTTTCGTCGCACGACACCATGCTCTCGGCCCTCTCCCTCGCCATCCTCGGCCTCTCTTCCCTCGTCCTCGCCCACGACCCCCTTGCCCGAGTAAGTCAACTCCGCCCTTTCTCTGCCCCCATGACGTTGACCCCCACACCCCGTCCGACAGAGACAGGACTATGGCTATGGTTACGGGGGAGCCAACGGCGGCGGCCACGGCGGAGACGACGGCAGCTCAACCAACCTCGCCACATCCTCCACCGCCGCTGCTCCTGCTGCCTCAGGCACGGCCGTCTCCGATGCAAACACCTCCGGCCTCAAGGGCAACTCGATATGCACAGACCTCATGTGCATATCCGGTCTCGTGAATGGCTCCACCGTTCAGTGTAAGTGCCGCTCTCTCGAAAGGCCCCCAGTGGCGTTTACTCAACCCTGCCATCTAGATGTCATGCAAAGCAAGGGCAACCTTGCCGACCTCGGTTGGATGGCCATGTACGTCGTCTTACCCGCACATACACTGCGCCGTCGCTCACCCCGTTCCGCAGGGGTTTCGGGTCGACAATGGCGAACACCCCCATGGTCATCATGTGGCCCAATTCAGACGGCTCCGTCACGATCTCCCAGCGTAAGGCGACCGCGGAAATCATGCCCACCGTGGACTCCAACCCGCCGCGCAAGGCGACCGCGGACACCACCGCAAGCGACATCAGCCAATCCCTGCCCAAGCTCTCGTTCACCATCCCGGTGCGTACGCGCCCGTCGGCGCTCCTCCCCGTCAATGAGTCCGGCTGCTGACATAGCTCCCGGCTGATGCGGCAGGCCGACAGCAGCAGCAGCACCGCGCAGACCATCATCTGGGCGTTCGGCAACGTCAAGCCCGAGAACAGCGCGGAGGACGCGGTGCTCCTCCAGCACCTCGAGTCGAATCCGATCCGGATAGACATGTCCCAGAGCGTCGCCGCCGACAGCGTCGCGCACCTCGCAAGCCCCGCGACGGACCCCAACGCGGTCACCGGCGGTAAAGTCGACACCCCGCTGCAGCCGTTCCAGAAGAAGATCGTCGCGCACGCGCTGCTGTGCACCATCGGCTTCCTGATCCTGCTCCCCGCGGGCGCACTGCTCGCGCGGTACTCGCGCACCTTCACGAACACGTGGTTTACCGGCCATTGGGTGTTCCAGCTTGCGTTCGGTACGCCCCTTTGCATATTGGCGAGGCACTCAAAACACGCATGCTCATATTCTGCACACACACACAGCGGGCCCTGTCATCGTCGCCGGTATCGCCCTCGGGATCAGCGCGGTGTCGACGGCGCAGGTGAAGCACCTCGACGACGATCACAAGCGGTGGGGCGTCGCGATCTTTGTGCTGTACATTGCCCAGGTCACCGTCGGCGCGGTCATCCACTACGTGAAGCCGACGTCGTGGACGGTCGGCAAGCGGCGGCCGCTGCAGAACTACTTCCACGCCGTGTTCGGTATCCTCATCATCGCGCTTGCGTTCTACCAGGTGCGCCCAGCGTGCACACGTCTCATCTGCGTCCAGCCGGCTGACCGTGCGCCTGCAGGTGCGCTCCGGCTTCCGCACGGAGTGGAACAGCGTGTCCGGGCGGGACCCCATCAGCAACTCGGCCAACATCGTGTGGTACGTCTGGGTCGTGGTGAGTCAACGTCTCGCGCAGTATGCCACACCGCGCACGCTGACGAGACGCGCCGCGCAGCTTGTGCCCGTGCTCTACTTCGCAGGCCTCGCGCTGCTCCCGCGCCAGCTCCGCATGGAGCGCCCGCACCAGAAAGCGCCCTCGGACGAGTTCGCGCAGCGATACGACCAGTGATCGGCCTTCCTTTTTTTTTTTTTTTCTTTTTTTCGCGCGTGCACGCACGCACGTCCATGCGTGTGTACGCACCCAGAACCCCGTTCAAGCCGTTCGCCGTACGTAGACCGGGCCCCTCCGCCCGCCCGCCGCTCGGGTCGTTTTTTGTTCTATAGAAAATCGCAAACGGACGATGATGATTGACCACGACTCGCGCGCGCACGACACGACCAGACACACGTTCTCTGCTAGTTAGATACGATTTGACCTCTGCGAGAGCAGGTTTCCCCCCCTTTTTTTTTTGACCCCCCTAGGATAGTTTTGTAGCGTATAGCGGATACTGTTTTGGACATTGTTAATGGATACCTCACAATATGCCTGGGCTAGTCGGACTCTAGCTCCAACGAGCACGATACGTATCAGTCCCAAGGTTGTCTTTGAGAATGTGAATCGCGTTTGCGATGCTGAAAGAGAACTTCAACTTAGGAAAGGAGGTCGATCTGGCTGTACTTGTGTGCCAAAAAAAGTGTCCCAGGGAGGATTCGAGCCTCCGTCTTCACGGGATTGTGCTTCCACAACGTGATGATCTAACCACTAATCGACAAGGACCCTGCTTGTGAAGATTTGGTTAACAATATGATAGTGCCGAGACTGTGAATGCTACAGGTTCATGAAAATCAAACTTGAGCTTCGGTATATATTGACCGTTTAGTACAGTTATGTAGATGTGGATGTGTGATTTGGCATTGTGACCCAGGGACCATGGCAGTGCCTTCTTCCCCTAGGCCTCTGGGACGATACCTATGGGCATCTCATCAGTGTACCACTGGCCGTGGTTGCTATATGCCCAGTATGGACTGATGGCATATGAAGCTTATCAAGTTCGACCCCCTCGGATAAAGTATGCGTGTGGAAGCCTTCTGCATGCCTTGCACCACCATCGTCCTTCCAGCACTTGGTTTGCCTTGTTGAACATTTTACACATATTCAAGAGCAGTATGTGAAGTTTCTGCTTTTACGACTATAGCACCGCAAGATAAACTCATTAAATCGCCCAGACATCCTCTTTTGTAATGGCACGCAACACCACCACCACAGCCGCCTTGACAGTGTTGCTGGAGAATCTCCCCAGTATGAGCAAAGATATGTTCAAGGCAAATTCTCGCACTGTCTTCAATGCCATCAATTTCAATGGCGGCTTCACCCGAAGTCGATAATATATGCTCCGTCTGGAATCAGTTCTTCATGCCAAACGACGTCTTGATCTATCGCCACCATGACATTGTCGACGCAGCTGTCAATCTCAGTACGTTCTTTTCCGACACGTATTATACCAAATGAGCAATACGCTCTTCATGCAAGAACTGCACGCCCTGTTCGTCTATCAGCACACGCACATGTGTGTTAAATGCTGTACTCTGTCAGCCTAGACTCAGCGGTATTGCGGAACCAACTGTATTTCACCTGTACTCTGTCAGCCTAGACTAAGAGCACATGTTAGGATGTTTCTAGTGTGAGAGAGGAAGGAACGGGGGGGGCATACCTCAGCGGTATTGCGGAACCAACTGAGGTACGATCTAAGCTAAGTTGGGTAGTATATATACGGGCGCTTAGTCCACGTGAGGGACCCCGGAGCCGTGCCGCACAGCGTACACTAACACTCCTCCTCGACGCGAGCACGGCGGAACTGTGTAGAGGGATATGGAAGTGGATGAGAGAATGAGAGGAACGTGAATGATAATGTAACCGGAAATGAAACCGAAGAACACGACAGACGAAGAACGAAAACAAAGGACGAAACAAAGAACGAAACAAAGAAACTCCTCCTCGCATGGAATCACGAAAGACCAAGGTAACGACGGAGGACGGAGAATTGAGGACCAGCAAGGGCCTTGGTGAAGATGTCAGAAATGTTGTCCGATGTGGGAACCCAGAGGACACAGATCTGGTCGGTATTGGTGTAGTGGCGCAGGATGTGGTACTTGATCTCGATATGTTTGGTGCGGGCGTGAAACGACGGGTCGCCGGAAAGCGTGATCGCGCTGCGGTTGTCGACAAGCAAGGGAGATGCGGTAGAGGGAGCGTAGCCGATAGCGGTGAGGACGCGACGAAGCCAGACACATTCTTTTGCAGCATCAGCGGCGGCGATATATTCAGCTTCCGTAGATGAATCGGCGGGGGAGGGTTGTTTGCGCGAGCACCAGGAGATTATGCCAGAACCAAGCAAAAAGCAATACCCGGCAGTAGAACGGCGAGTGTCGACGCAGCCGGCCCAGTCAGAGTCGGAGTAGCCAAGGAGGTATGCGGCGCGGTCGCCACCGAGAGAGAGAGAAAGAGCGCGAGTCCCTTTTAGATAGCGAACAACGCGCTTGGCAGCGTCCCAGTGAGCTTGACCGTAGCAGTCCAGAAACTGCGAGAGCTGTTGGACGGCGAACGAGAGGTCTGGGCGCGAGCTGACCGCGACGTAGTTGAGGCTGCCGACAAGAGCGCGGTATGGCCAAGCCAAGGCCTCGCACTTTTCGTCGTCGGTGGATGGGGCTTGCGAGCGCGAGAGCTTCTTACCGAACTCCATCGGCGTCGCAACGGGGAAAGCGTCGGACATGCCAAACTGCTCGATGATACGGTCGATTAGGGCAGTCTGAGAGATGCGAATGGTGCGGGTAGAGCGATCGCGAGCAATGGAGATCCCGATACAAAAACGGGCCTCACCGAGGTCAGAGATGGACCATGCGCGACGGAGATCAGCTTTGAAGCTGTCGCCGGCGGCCGTAGAGCTAGCGATGGCCAAGAAGTCATCGACGTGAACACCGGTTACGACGGTACCTTCGGAGGATGTACGCATGTATAAGCAGTACTCTTCGTCCAGACGAGTGAAGCCGACGGAGGTGAGGTGCTCGTGCATCGTTCTATTCCAGGTGCGACCGCCTTGAGGCATTCCGTAAAGCCCCTTGCGCAGTTTCCAGATGTGATCAGGGTGAGTGGAGTCCTCGAAGCCCTTAGGCTGCTCCATGTAGCATACTTCGTCGTCCGGCAGAAGACCGTAGAGGAAAGCAGTTTTGACATCCACCTGAAGGAGTTCCCAGTCAAGCGAAGCGGCGAGATGCAGAAGTAAGCGAAAGGATTCCATGCGCATAGTTGGTGAAGTGGTACGAGTGTAGTCCTGGCCGTAAACGGCTTCAAAGCCGCGAATGACCCAGCGTGCTTTAAAACGAACCGGGTCACCGTTCTCGTCGCGTTTGAGGCGCCAGACGGGTTTGCCATGCATGATGCGACGGCCAGAGGGGACGTCGGAGCGAGGAACAAGGGAATAAACACCCATTTCGTGGATGGACGAAAACTCCTCCTGGAGCGCAGCGGACCATTGGGCGGTGTACGGGCTGGCCATAGCTTCGCGGAGCGAGGTTGGATCACCCGCGTAGTCGCCGTCAATTTGGATGGTCGCGGCGAGAACGATGTCGACGTCGGAATAGAGTGCGGTCTCCATTTCCAATTGGTACGGCAAAAGACCGCGGCGGGTGGGAGCGGAGCGGGAGGCGCGATTCGAGGCAACAGCGCGTTGCAGGGAGGTGACGAACGGAAGACCTGCGAGGGCAGCAGCGCGTTCAGTGGGACAAACAGCACGGCCAGACGTACGCAGAGGAACGGTCGCGTGAGCACCGAGAGACGCAGTGACGGGGGCAATGGATGCGGGGAGATCGGCGGGAACAGACGCGGGATCGAGAGGAGCGATGGAAGGGGGTAACACGGATGGAGGAAGAAGAGAAGGGGGAGGAGGCGGACACGAATGGGGAATGGTGGGAACAAAGGGAGGGTCCGTAGACCAAGAGGAAGGGGAAACGGGAGAACGAGGAGGGGAGATCGCGGGAGCAGGAGAGGAAGGAGCACGAGGAGACTCGTGAGATTCGATGAAAGAAACGTGGTAGGATTCGAGAACACGATGAGAGGGAGGATGGTAACAACGATAAGTTTTAGAAGAGAGACCGTAACCGACGAGAACACATTCGAAAGAACGAGCACGGAGTTTAGGGTTGTGAGTATTAATGAGAACGAAAGCGCGACAGCCAATTTCGCGGAGATGGGATAGGGAGGGGGGTTTACCAAACCAAGCTTCATAAGGGGTAACACCGGAAGGGAGGGAGGAGGAAGGGGTGCGATTCGTAAGATAGCAAGCGGTGACGTAGAACTCATCCCACCGAGACTCGGGTACCTTAGCGGAAATGCGCATAGCGCGCGCTTTGCCCATATAGGTGCGGTGAACACACTCGACCTTGCCGTTTTGCGCGGAGGTGTAGGACGCGGTGGTCTCGCAGGCGACGCCGAGTTGCGCGCAGACGGCCTTGATGTCTGTGGTGAGGCACTCGCCGCGGTCCATAACGATGCGGCGGACAGGACAGCCTTCGGCGCGACGGGCGATGAGAAAATCGCGAAGTTTTGGCGCGCAGTGCGCACGCGAGGGTACGGGGAAAGACCATCCATACGAAGTGCAGTCATCTATGATATCGAGGGGAGCTATGTTGCCACTAGCGGAGACGGTACACTGATCACTGGCAGCATCGACAAAGAATGTCGCGCCGCGCTCATCACTTCTCACTCCCTCCCTGACTTTTGGTACCGGAGTACGTGTCTGCTTGCCCAGAATGCAGGAGTCACATTTTGGAGGAGGGGAGGAGGAATTGACGTGCGTACCGGAGGCGCGAACGCGGGCGACCACTGCTAGGGTAGAACGGTAGTTTGCATGATCAAGACGACGATGCCAGGTCTCGAGAGTGGGGGCCAAGGAAGCCACAAGAGCAGAAGCGATCGCAGGAGGCGTACTAGAGAGTGCGTAGAGCCCGCGACCAATGCGGTCACCAGTGAAGAACTTAGCACTGCTGCGATCGAAGATGGAGACGTCGCGAGCGGAGAAGGTCCCCCGATAGGAATGGGGGCCATCACAGAGAGCCCGCGCGGAGATCAGGCGAACAGTAGCTTCGGGCACGAACAGAGCGTTGTCCAGAGTGATGACTTTGCCGCGACCGACCGAGAGTTTGATACGGCCGAGGCCGACGGCGTAGACGATGCTACCGTTGACACCGCAAATACCGCGAGGAGGGATGGGACCGAGAGTGTCGAAATCAGAGCGAAGAGGCGAGATGTGCGTAGTAGCGCCAGAGTCGAACAAGAAAGGCTCGGGGTCGGCTGTAGCGGAGACAAGAGCCGAGTCCCAGTCGACGCGCGCGGAGAGAGGACCGGCAAGGGCCAAGAAAGCTTCGTATGAGCAGTCGCCGTGAGCGTTCGCGGACGCGAGCCATTTGGCGTCGACGGCATCGGTCAAGAGCGAGGGGGAGGGGTCGTAGTAAGCAGCATTGGCGACCTCCACAACGCCCGAGACAGGCGCGGTAACAGGGGCGGTGTCGGCCACGTATGCGCGAGGCTTCATGCCCTGAGGGTTCGGCTTGCGACGCGCGGCGATTTTGTCCTGCATTTCCTGCTTACGGTGCTCCATGGCCCCGCCGTGCTGGAAACAGTCGGCGACCGGGTGGCCTTTACGCTTGCAGTTGCTGCAGATGATGTCACGACGAGATACGGAAGCCTGAGCGGAAAGGGCAGAATCGGCCGGCAAGCCAGAGTGCGAACGGGAGATGATAAGGATGCGTTCGACCTCGAGGCGTTTGACGGTATCAGCGACAGTGAACGGAGCGGCTTCGGTAGAGCGAGAAATGGCGTCGGCGAGGTTACTCTGGATCTGGGGGAAATGCTCGCGCAGCATGTTGAGCAGGGTAACCTTGGCGAGGGCCTCGGTGTCGAGAGTTCCCATCTCGATGATCTCCTGGCAGAGCGCGATGGCTTTCTGAGCTTGAACGACAAGAAGGGGACCGCAGTCCATCCGGAGTTGGAGCAGGTCATGCAAGAGGAAGACCTGAGTGTGGGCGCCGCGGCGGAGGTGACGAGCGACTAAGAACTCCCACATGGACGCGGCCGTCTGCGGGGGGTTGGGATGAGAATTGATGTGGGCAAGCTCATGGCGTGAACACTGGAGACGGAGGAAAGCGCGAACGTGGCGATCGTTGAGGTTCCAGTGGCGTACATCAGACGTACGAGGAGAACCGACCGGGCAGGTGTACGAGGGGTCGAGGTACTCTTCGAGACCACCGCAGAGAGCGAGAACATCCCGGATCAAGAACTCCCACTGGCGAAAGTTGCCCAGGTTGAGATCCAGTAAGTCCTCGGCAGAGAACTTAGCACAGGAGGACGAAGGGATTGAGATCTGAGTGATTGGGTCGCAGTCGATCGGTGCGCAGGACGACGTCACCGTAGTGGAAGAAGCCGAGACAGCGATCGAGGAGAAAGGCTCCGGGGTGATCGCTGGGGACACCGGGGGGAAGCCCGGGGTGATATCGTCGAAACGACCGGAAGCGGTACGAACGCGCTCGATCTTGGGTGCCATCGGATGTTGAGAATGTGAAGGCGAGGTTGGTTATGTGACTGGGAAAAAGGAGAGACGACGAGGCGACAACGACAAGCGAAAACGCAGTGTCGCGAAGCGGGGAAAAACGTTAAGAACGCGGGGAAAAGGCACCAGGGGGTACTGGGGCGGGGTTCCGAAGTCTAGGGCGGCGGAGGCGTTGATCAAGGGGGATCAAACGGTGCAAGGGCTCATAACCTGTTAAATGCTGTACTCTGTCAGCCTAGACTCAGCGGTATTGCGGAACCAACTGTATTTCACCTGTACTCTGTCAGCCTAGACTAAGAGCACATGTTAGGATGTTTCTAGTGTGAGAGATGAAGGAACGGGGGGGGCATACCTCAGCGGTATTGCGGAACCAACTGAGGTACGATCTAAGCTAAGTTGGGTAGTATATATACGGGCGCTTAGTCCACGTGAGGGACCCCGGAGCCGTGCCGCACAGCGTACACTAACAATGTGTTGTCATGGCAAAGGCAGATTCTAGGTCTAAACTGACCTCAAGCAAGTTGTAGAAGACACGTGGCACATCGCGTAGGGGTGCCCGAATTGATACATAAATAGCGAGATCGTGAAGAAATGGCATGACGAGGAGCGGATCCCAGCAGGAACAATATATTTTGTGGCAAAACTTTGAGAGCATAGCAGTCCTCTGAGACATTACGGAATACGATACCCTGTGGTTCCGAGTGAGTATTGGGATGAAGGAAATGAGGGCTTGCCCATACCCACTTAAGCGCGTGATTTAGAACAATTCCTCGTTGATGTAATTCCCGGACGTTCAAGAGTTGAGCAGGAATGCCACCTAGATGAACACGACCGTCTGCATCCGTTGCGTACCATGGAGGGCCATCGGAAGACATGCGAATGGGCTTGGATAATTTGAGTGCTGAGGGCACAACAATCAACAATACAGGTATGTGGATTATGGTGGACAACGAATGAGCGACGGTGTTAAACATTAATATGACCATGCGGAAAAGTCATATTGCAGGATTTTTCGGTACCTCGATGAGTCCCTTACGCTCCATAAGAACACCTACTTGGATGATTTTAGAAAGACATGCTTTTGATACGTTCAGATGTTCTCAACCTGCTTGCTGGTAGTTTCTGCAGATGTGAATGTTGAAGGTACAAGTTGTGACACGGACAGCTGGATGACAACATGCAAAGAAGCGCTGAACTGCAAGTCGAGTCTTGGAGACCGAAAGACTGATAATTAGACGCCAGTATCACAATACTTATCAGTCCAGTGAGCCTACCCCACCATGCGGTCGTGAATTTGTCAGTACAGTTAGTTTTGGATAATCACAATTGTGGTTAGCATGCCTATACAGGCGCGATTGTCTGAAGAGCATCGATGTCTGCATCATTACGCTCTCTTGGGACAATACAACTACCATGCTATACAGCCGAAGCTGGCGTCGTTTTGCAGTCTGGCTTCAACACGCTGGTGCGATATCCGCCCAGGTGGATTTGAACATTGTTGACAATTAACTCGCCAGCCGCTATATACTAAGTGTGGATTTGTGACTAGAGACTATCGCTTCATCAGATCGTATTGCCTTTCCGAGCACGTCAGAATTCAATTCCTGTCTCCCTCATCCTCCAGCACGAGTCCACCTTGAAGGCGAGAAAGGTACACAGCACTCCATCTACCCGCAAGCTGCGTGGTGTACGCTAAGAAAAGTTCACGTTTTTGTACAGCTCTTGTCACCACAATGGTCCATAGCGAATCCATAATGAATGGGCTAAAAGCTCTGCGGGAACATCTTGAGGGCATGGACCCGGCAATGTTCAAAGCATCTACCGGAAACATCAACGTTTCCATCTCGTACGACAACGAATTCTCCGCAACGCTCACAAAGAAGGGATATACTGAGTCCCAAAGCGGCATTCGCATGCTGACCTACTTCGTTGACCTGCAAACCGATACCGAGCAAACATCGCGGCAGCTCAAGCTCTACCTCATAAACCCTTCTATCCCAAACTTCATCGTCAACCGGAATGCGGTTGCTATCAGGCTAAACTTCTTCCTTAACACGGGGGATACCACATCAGCAAATCGTCCGAGTGACTTGATGACTTACAATACCTGGATGTCTTGATGGTAGTGGTCAGGACTGCATACTGCTGTCTGCGCCTGGCGACTGGCAGGCGATTGACATGTCTGTCACTTGTTCACTAGCCTTAGTGCAGCGGCCCCAGGTCGAGGTTACAGCGACTATATCTACTTGACCGGGTGTATATACAACAGATACTGCGATCAAATACTACATACTACATCAGAACGCGATCTCATGGGCATGGTGGTCAGCGTATTTATTGACATAATATGCTCGGAATGCGTCAAGAGAGTCCGTAGATTTGAGATATGGCGGGATAGGATCGTCGCCGTAGGCCGGTATCAAGTGAGCACTGCGAAGGAGTGTCTCGATATCAACTATCCCCAGCACACGGGCACTGTCGGCGTCGAGATCCGGTTCCACTAGCCACAGGCCTGAGTCGGGGTCAGGATCGTCACCAACAGGGGAAACCCATTCTACGACCGCGCAGGACACATCCTCCGTTTCCCCGGAAGGTGAAAAACACTGGTTAACACGGAGAGCGATGAAGAGCTTGACACGTGCGACGTGCAAGCTTCGGAAACCGCGGGCTGTGGGGTCCTTGCCGATAAATACGCAGTCATAGCGAGGCGGTCCTTTGCGCCATGACAGGGTCGCACGGATATGCTCACGGTGCATACCACCGACTCCAGAAGGGTCGCTTGGCACATAGAAAGTGGCGACCGCAGAATGGAAGACATGCACGCGGTCGACGCAATCAGGGGGTGGAAGGTCCGCGTCAAGTACAGGAGGGTCGTCAGGACTCTGGGCACGCTCACTGATGAAGCGAGCAGCCAGCATAGGGAGACGAGGGATCCCGACGTGTATTGCAAGGGACTCGAGGGCTCGAGGGTAGTGTGGTTCTATGACATTGTACATTAATCAGTAGCGTACACTCACACACATGGCTGCAGATACTCACAAGGCTTCTGTGCAAGAACAACAAAGCCACTCACACGCGGGCCCTCGACCACACCGTCTAGCTCCTCGGGCTCATCTGGCGGGTCCTCTTCAGGTAGCTCAGGGACGGGTGGCGCGTGCTGCAGGTGTGTGAGCCTCTCCTCATCCGAGTCTTCGCTGGTGGAGTCGGTGTCGTCCTCATGGCTCCTGAAGCCTGCGTTGGCTGAGTCGTCGTCGCTTTCTGCGGTTCCTTGCTCGACAGCAGCGATAGCGTCAGAGAGACAGGTGCCATGCAGCATGTGTCAAGCTATGAAGTCGGCCCGGGCAGCAGCGAGCTTCTCGAGCCGCTGGTTGGTTAGCAGCATCTGGCCCAATGCTTCAAACCGGTTTGACCTTTGCCATGGCTCCTTGACTGCCTTGATATGCTTAGCCTCTGTGATAGATGTGCACAAACCATTGGGGGCGCCAAAATTGCGTATGTGCTGGGGGTAGTGATCGAGGGAGTGCTGCCGGGGAAGAGAGAAGCCATCCGGTCGCACCCCACTGTCCTTGAAGATGACTCGGTGTTCGTGAAAGAGAAGGCGGGCGAGCTCCATTCGAGCAAGTGTTGACTCGCTGATGACAGACCGACGGGCAAGATAGCAGAACTCAAGGAATGCACTGAGTGTGCGAACAATCGAGCTGGGAACGAGGCCGGATATTGCGGGAAGGTACACTTGGAGACGAGAGCATCAGCAGCGCAAAGAAAGAATATATTAAGGGTATATTACCTTCATGAGAGCTTTTGAATCGTCCCCCGTCCACTGCTTGAAGTCGCGGCCCTGCTTGAAGTGTCGCAGGCCAGGGAAAGGAGGTGTTGCCGCTAGGCTACAAGCTTTGTGTCAGTCACGGCTCATAAACATAAAGAGAAAGATTATAATACGCACCGCCGGTCTATCTCGTCCAGGTACTCCTTGCCGCGCGCCTCCCCGTGTGTCAGCGTTAGGTACTCGCCAATCCATGTGACAAGGTGATCTTTGAAGGTGCCTTTGATAACTTGATGAAGGAGGTCGCCTGAGACGAGCTCGTTGATATTGGCACGAGGAAAATGTGCTGTAAACGGCTGGGTGGGGAGAATGTTCAGATGAGTAATGGGCTTGTGCACGGTGATTTGTGGGGCATACTGTGACGTCTGCGACCACCCCGTAGTCTTTCCATAATGTGCTTCGTTCGAACGTTTGCAAGAGCGCCTCGGTGTGGACACGAGAGCGTCGCGCACCTGGCTCAGGGGTGTCCAAACGATCTGGATATTTGAGACAGCTGTTGGTTATTGGTCAGTCTAGAAAGCAACAGTACACGAAGCAACGTACGCTGCACACCACCCTTGGACGATGTTTGCTACAAGTACCTGTTCTGGATAATCTGCAATATACGGTCCAATTCCCCACACAACACGGCGATAGTGGCCGTCGGGGCAGCGAATGACTTCAGGGTGATACATTCCAGGTTTGAGAGGCTGCAAAATTGCGGTGAGGCTAGTCTGAAAGAGCTGTCGACAGAAGCGACGGAAAATTGTGGTATCTGAGTAACGCCGTTCAGCTGGTACATGAGATTAGCATATTCCTTTGAACGTATAGCCTAGAGACAGTGTTCCTGTGTACCTTTGGGTATAGCCAGGAAAGCAATGGGAAGCACGGAGTCACGATGAGCACGGCGAACAGTATTGTGCAGGTTGCCAAGTGACATGTAGAGTGGGTAGTAATCGTTCTGGCCGGTCGCTACCGAGACTGTCGTCTTGTCGCTGCCAAGGATGATAGGTGTAAACATGGCCCCGTCGCTTGTCGGGATGTCGGCAGCGATGAGATCCTGGTCAGTAGATAATTAGTGTTAGACTCGACTTGGGAGCATAGAGGTTATAGATACGAGCACTTACAGATTGATTCCAGGCCCAGTTAGCAGACATCAAGTCTCCGAAACGTCGCTCACCACCAACTGTCCACTGCCGGTACGCGATGGTGTCAAAGTGGCCCGTCAAAGTTGGGTCTGCCATCATCTTGATAGCAACCTTACGAGGATCTCGATACCACACTTCATATGTCTCGTCCATCCATAGCGGCACGGTGTCAGCTGGGCGGGGACCAGTATATCTAACCTTGAAGCAACACCATGGCACATCACCATGTTCGGTGGCGTCGATTGTCCGGTACAAGTCAACGTGATCTGCGAACGGTGGGCGACCACCAAAGCGTATCACATCTGCTGCCCATAAGTCCATCAGCGTGGTAATATTCGACTGTGGCATCTGAGTTCGTTTGAATAGGAACTCAGCAAGCTCAAACTCCAGTCGGTTGGTGTACGGGCTCCAGTCGTCAGCTGCAGCATCAGTCCGTACAGGTGCAGGTGCTTCAGGTGGCAGATACACCCCATTGGCATCGCAGGGAAGGCCTGATGCATAGATTAGACTTGTTGCCAGCTCGCCAATACAACGTCAGAATGTATACCTGTGAGAATGGGGTGGTACTCTGTATGTCCAGGTGCATCTAACGAGTCAAAGTCGGGGTCTGGCTGCTCAAGTAGAGGGAGGAGACTGTCATCATCGTTGTCATTGAAGGCAAGTATTGGGGAAGAGGAAAGCTGTGGGTTTTGAACGTCTGGGGATAGGCTCGTAGCTTTGACAGAACTTGATGTGCACCCTTGAAAGAGCTCGAGGTGGACACTATTGATGTGTTGGGTAAGGCCGGAGAGGTTCTTGCACCACTTCTCTGGTTCGATGCAGTGGGGGCACTTGTGTTCATGTGCTGAATGAGTCTTGCGACGTAGACGGTGAGCCATTCTGTACTTGGAGTGCAGCTAAGTGGGCAAGTAGATGATGAGCGGACAGTCTGGAATATCAGTCGGGAGATCACGCACCGGAAAATATCATGCCCGGGGGCTCCGGTCAGAATTTTCGCCCTGACTCAGACTCGGCGGCCAGGGGTCCCAGGGGATTCTGGCCCGTGATACGCACATAAGCTAAGACCTGAGGGGTAAGATAAGAGAGCTAGAGTTAGTACACGCATCCCCAAAACTTCCTCCTCTTACTCACATTCTTTCGCCCTTCATCGTAATTCTCCCATTGTTCTTTGACCTCGCCATGTCCACTCCTCCCATCCAACGTCCTCGTCGTTCGAACGCAAACCTTCGTCCTGCAGACATTCTTCTCCAGGATAAGCGCACAAGGTGTTCGCCCACCGAAGTCGCTCTTGAAAAGGCTATGCTTGAAGCTCAGCGTAAGGCGATGCTTGAACAAAGGGAGGCTGACTTACGGCATATTGCTGCCCTCGAGCAGCGCTTGGAGGAGCAGGACAGGCGTGACAACGCGTATGCAGGACGTCCACCCTCTACTTCATTGCCTGTTGCTTCTGGAAAGACGTTGGCGACCGCTGCCCTGCCAGCCAGTGGCAAGAAGCCGGCGAAGGCTCCTCTGTTGACTAGTGGACGTGGCAGTGTTCTTCCTACACCGCTGGCGGGTACAGGCTCCAAGAGAAACACGCCTAAGGCTAAGGCAAAAGGGCCCCCATCAGCCAGGATGAAACGAGCGACTCGATTTGACGTAGAGCCTTACCGTGCTGAGCTGGCAGCAATGACGGCCTCTCTCCAAATAGCGGGCGCGAGGGACAACATACCTAGTGCTAGTGGACTTGAAGGTGCCGGTTTTGAAGTCCCAGTGCCAGTGGTACACTCGTCGAGCAAGCGCAAGTCTGATGTAGCATTGGAAGATGACGGCCTGTGGTGAGTGCTGAGCGCTGGAAGCTGACGTTGATTATTTTGTTACATCTGCTGACAAGCATGAATAATTGTCACAGCCGGAATGAGAAACCTCCCAAGAAGGGGAAGCCTGTGAAGCGTGGTGGCGTTACAGCGGCTGCGGCCACGGAGTTCTCCAACCCGCCTGCACAGGTCCCTGCCATCTCATCCACTGCCTCTATCTTCAATGCCAACTCCTTGCTTCCCCTATCTATTGACAACCTCCCTGTTCCTGCTCACTTAACCAAGGCTCCCAAGGATGCCAGCGCCGCCATTCAAGCACAGCTGCCCAAGCTCAAGGATCCATCCGGCATCATCATACCAGCAGAAAGGGTCACGCAATCGTACGGTGGCTACATCCCTGACGATGATGAAGACCATGACGGAAAGTTATTGCCTGGCAGCGCTGGAGGGTATGCCTACCAGGTAGAGTCTCCCATTCAATCTTCCTGTTGCGGTACTAATTACACGCCGTGTGATATAGTCCCTCGTCAAGGTTGAATTGACTGATCCCGCCACAGTGCCGTCCTCTTTTGGTGGGACCGTGGTCGACTCGGGTGTAGCTGCTGTGATACCTGCTCCTGGGCCGGGACGGGTGAGCTGGTCAACAGCGCATGTTGATCAGTTACTGGGCGCCCTCGCTGGCAACTATGCTGCCCTGTTCGTCCCCAAGCTCATCAACCTCACGGGAAACTCTGCCAACGGCCCTTGGAAGCTCTATGGCCTCGATCTGCAAGGTGCTATGAAATATCTTGCTGAGGAGGTCTGGCCACAGCTCGACCTCAACATTGTACCACGGCAGCCTTTCTATGAAGTGGTGCGCCTCCGATAGTAACTGCTGTCTATCTGCTGCTAATCTACATGTCATTCCCAGTCCAAGCAAAGGTTGTCTGAGTACTGGAACGGCATAGCCAAAGAAGCAATCGATGTTGTCAGTGAGTATCTCCTTTCCGCGCGTTTCGCTACCGCAGAAGACCGTGCATCATACATCACATGGGCTCTCGGTGAAACGTACCCATTTCGGTACATCCGCATCGTACATGAGGACGATGGCACTGTGGTAAGCATATTCTTATTCATGCATCTCAATTTCGATCAGTTTGATGAGTACTCGCAGAAAAACCTAGGGGCTTATCAAGGAACTCTTGTGGCGCGGACGTTTGCGTACCATATCCAGCGGATCAAGATGCGTACAGACCAAATCCGTGACTGGCCTTGCAACGCGCTGGCTCTTTCAACTACCGCGGTGCGCCCCTCTACCCATCTATTTTCCGACCGCTACTCACAAATTTACCCTAGGTCGAGCGTGCTCTGAAGATGTGGTCGACAGGCTCCTTCAATAAGCCCAAGATGCATTCAGAGGAAGCAAAATTCTCCGACCGGCTCTGGGGCAGAACTGCGAATGAGTACCTCGGCAGCATTGCCAACCTCGACAAGGAACAGTGGGATGCCATCTTGGACAAGGCCGACCGTTGTGCTCGCGGCATAGTTGTGGACTCTGAGGACAAATCCGACAAGGACAGTGGTGACTATATCCCCAACGAGATCCCAACAACAGGCGGGCGCGCAACCATGGAGGACCACTGGCAGCGTGCACGGGAGGCATATCTTAGGGGCACCAATCTCGATGGCGATGTGTCCATGGACGACGCGCCTATGACCGACTACTGAATAGTAGGTGCCACGTCGCCTGTGTATTATCTTATACCTGTCTTCCGACCACCGCTAACTTCGCCGTTACCACAGGTTCTGCCTCAATCGGTATGAACTTGTCGGGCCGACTGACCGTGTCGTTCAATGGTGCTCATCTTCTGGTCCTCCCACGCACCTGGATGGCTCTCCCAATGTGCCGCCCTTTGGACGCTTGGACGCTGTGCATCTCCGGCCATTCAGGTCTCAGGCTGCCTCATCACCTCTCTATACCCCTCGGACTACGGCGTCGTCACATCACTCCTCGCCCTTGAGTATCTTCTTGTTATGCTACTACTACTTTACATGCCTGCTTCCGCTTGCGCCTTTCCGCGCGACTCTTCATATAATATCTAATACCTGCCAACGGACATCTTACGCTACTCTCTCATTTCTTACGCTCCTTGCCCGCTCTGCTAGCACCGATATATCTCACCCTTTCACCGATAAGCTTCCTATCTTTTAGTAGCCTTACCATCATCATCCAAGTTCTGTGCTCAGCGCCCGTTTACATCTCCCCGGTTACCATGTTACCTTACTTGACCGTCTTACATACACTTTACATTACTTGGCCACTGTCTCGAGCCGTTTAAGTGTCGACTTGTAGCACACTTGTGGTAGCTTACCAGTCCGGAATACACTTGACGTCACTTGGACTAAAAGTGGACCTTCTGATCAAGTAGACCTGGGCGGCACTGAAACTACATGGATAAGTCAACACCAGTCCTCATCAGATGTCAAGTAATCCGGACGAGTTGCTGATGCATATATTCCCACGATGTGGATGTTGCTAAACTGGTTTAGTTGCGCCGTCTCCTTGGTGTGCTACGATCGTGAGCTGTCGCTTAGACTAGCAGAAACACTGCCATTCCTGATCATGTTCCACAGTCTGTCAATGCAGGCCAAGTTCGGGCCTGTTCAGCTTGGTGAAATAGCACTAGTAGTGGGGAGATGAGCAATATGAAGGAGTCCTAGTGTATACAAAATGCGGTCTTCAACGTGTTTGAGAATGTGCGCTCGAGAGGGAGAAGGTAAAGTAGCTGCAAAGATGTTGACCTGCATTGATGATGGGCGCAACCCACCAAATGACAGCAAGGACCCGTAACGCGGTTCGCATGGTGGGTCGACAGTGACAATTACCTGTGCATCCTCGCTCCTCGCCAATTAGCCACCGAGAATACCAACGAAGAACCCAGGGGGGGCGTACCGAAGTACGATAGTGATGCTACGTAGGGGATGAATGCCTGTTGTATCATGTTTGATCGAATGTTCGCACTCGCCTTGAAGAAATATTCCATGAAGATCCCTAGGCAGTAGACATCCCAGGGGTAAGGATCCAGATCAGTTAGTCCGCTAGGCTTGGGAACTTGTGAAGCTGGGAGGGTGATGGCACACTGAGATCCGGGTCCCAGTGCGAATTGGCGTGATGTGTTGAAGTCGATGATGTAGACCCTTTCTGAGGTGACACGCTTATGCCAGATTGCATCATTGGGCGATGCCACCAACACATTATCAACGCACAGGTCCTGTTATCGCGAGACAGGGTCAGTAACATTGCATAGTGTCTCAATGGCATGAACAGAAACAGACTAGATGTGCGATGCGTTGCTCGTGCAAGAAATGGACTCCCTATGCAGCATTTAAAGCAACCATAAGCATCGGTGGAGGTAGAGAGCTGACCTCGACAAGCTCGTACAACACACGGAGAACCGTATGCAGCAGTAGCCTCTTCACCACATATATAATGGCATCATGGAGCATTGGCATGACAAGCAGGGGATGCTGGTCTTCAACAATCTCACTTGGAACGGTGTGATTCATCGCGGAGTCGAGAGTGGGCAGCAGCCGTTCGTAGATAGCGAGCTCCTCACGGCTGAGGTCAAGGACTTTGACAGCGTACTGAGGGCCATCATTGGTTCTGTTGCGGAACACTATACCCTGCGGCGACCTGTTAGAGCTGCCCTAGAATGAAAAGCAACCACGCTACCGGATGGACTGCTTCTGTCAGCAGAATGCCTCGCTGTTGCAGTGACGGGACGCTCAGGAGCCTGTCTGGAACGCCTGCTGGGTCGAGGCTGCCATCGGGATAAGTTGCAAACCATGGGGGACCCTCGGAAGACATATGACCAATACGAAGCTGGGTCCTGGACACTACGTAGGTCATAGAAGCGGCGCATGTGTCATCTCGTGTTAACATACTCAGGTTTCGGAGCACTTGAGTAGTTCAGTGGCACCTGATAGAAATCATGACAACTGCATTCAACATGTAATGTTCAGAAGTAAGTGCCGCCGAGCGCCTCGAGGATGTAACGGTCCTATAAGCGCCAAATGTATAGACCGTGCACTCTGCTTCCGCGGTCTTCCTGCTCTCTCATCTCACCCTCTTAACATATCTCCGGAGAACGGCAGACAGGATGAGGAAAACCTCGTATGTTGTCGCATTCTTTGCGGTCGTCTCAACTATGATACTGGTACGTTCGGCTAGTGCATCTTTACTACTGATATCATGTAGCTCACATCGACAACGCCCGCCCCAGAACATCGCTTCTATGCAACGCCCCGACTGGTCTGTCACCCGACCGTGAATGGCCTCAGGTTCAATTCTCATTGCTGCCGCCCTCCCTCAGGCTCGTTGTGCACGGCGAAGACATCCTACACAAGTCCGTCGTCGTCGAGTACGGTCTTGGACGGCGTTGCGAGCTCAAGGTCATCGAGATTCCGAGCGGAAATGGAGGACATATTTCTTACACGAACTACGAATGCCGGCCGTTCCCACTGCGGGTCACAGACGGGTGTGAGAAGGAGAACAAGCAGTTTTGCATGGTATGGGGCACGGCGAGCTATTTTGTGAATCTCGGTATTGGTTTCGCCATTGTTGCCTGCCTCGCGATCGGCTTTGGCGTCTCGACGCACTCGCGTAGGAGGCGCATCTGGAAGTCAGTGTCGGTTCTGGTGGCTCTACATGGTACGTGCCTGTTGATGATGTTCATGGCCAGTGATGGGCTGAATATTCGTTCGACTGCAGTCCTCTCCCAGATCCTGGTCTTCGCTGTTGTAACCCACCTTTACCGCACCGATGCATTCCCAACTTTCCAATATGCTCGTCCTGGTACGTACATTCCACCGCATGTACGCACAGATAATTCATTTGCCTTCTTAGGCTGGGCGTACATACTCAACACCCTCTCATGGGTCTTCGGTCTCCTCGTCACGGCTGGCGTAGTCACCACGGGTATATCCGCTCAGAAGGGCCACCGCTGGGCTGCCGGCAACCGCGCGTACCAGCCGATCTCTGGCTGAAAGATTTCCTTCACTCAACTCACAACGTAAAATGCATTACGACCTGCCCTGTGGTTGTTGTAGTTTGACACATGACACGCAGTATCCCACTACTCTATCATACTGTCTTCCTCCTTCCCTGCCTTTCGTCGGTAACATGACTTTTCTCTGTATACATAACATGCCTACTATTTCAATTTGCAGTTTCCACTAAGAGATGGCATGCTGGGTTACAATTTGGTAAGGAAGGATATATGCACGGTTTCAAAGATGTAAACGACCTCACCCCTGATCTCATACCCACAAATGGCGAGCACATATGAATGGTCAGGAAATGTAACACGACACAGGCGGAGGCAGTGATTAGCGCCCAATTCATGGTATCACGTGGTCGCATTCTAGCACGCTTCCTTCGCACTGTGTAGTTTTTCCTCATCGCCATCGCCGTCCTGCTCGACATCTGGACATTTTTCCCAGACACTTCGACGACGATTGGACCGTCTCGCCGCCATGGCTGACAACGTTGAAGCCGTTCTGTGCAAGATCCGACCCCATACTTCGTCTGCTTTGGCCCATCAAAAGGCTCCTGCCACACTCCTCCGGGCCATCGAGGCCACCTTCCGTGAACAAAATTCTGAACCATCTGCGACTGCGTACTTCGCTACCCTTCTTACTACTCTTGATGGCGCACTGCAGTCCTCTGGGGCATCTGGGCCTGCTATGGGTGATGGGGATATTGTTCCCGCCGTGCTCTATTTACTAGCTGCAGTCATCCCGTGTGTCCCCCATCCAGTCATCCGTTCAAATCTATCCACCACACTTTCCTTGACTGCCCCGCTTTTTCCCGCCCTCTCTTCTCACGCTCCTCCTCTACGCTCACAAATTACTCTCTACGGCGCCGTTCTCCATGCGCTCGATCGGCCTCACTTGGATGCCCAAGGTCTTCGCCAAGCCTTCATGACAATCATTCAGCTTACCCTCGACCCTCGACCAAAGGTTAGGAAGAAGGCTGCAGAGGTAGTGAAGGATGTTCTGTCTGCACCCCCACTTCCTTTGGTGAAACATCCATATGCGGACAAGGTTGCCGAATGGATTCAGGCTGCACTCACCGAAGTCAGCTCGGGAGGTCTCCCGAAATTTAAGGGTAAAAAGGCAGATACAGAAGGCTCCGAGGCTGCCATCCACCTCCTCGCGTTCCTTCGTCCAGTGCTCCCAACGCTCCCGGCCGAGGTACGTTTCTTTCCTGCCGAAGTGAATAAGACATAGTCTTACACCTCCTTAGTCTTTGTCGGCGGTCACTTCATCGTTGCTCCTTCTCCCCCGACTGGGGAATCCATACTTGTCGCAGTCTGCTTATTCCATCCTTTCCGACCTCCTCTCCCTATCACTGGAAGATCCGACTGTTGACCTGCAGTCACACATGTCTGAACTACTAAAAGTCATCTTGTCCAGCCCTCCTATCCGGAGCGACGCTGCCCTCAATGCTGCTTGGGCTACTGTCCTCGGGAGCACCATGCTCGCTTACCACCATGCTAACGCTGACGAGTGCGTCTCCCAATTGAGCAAAGTTTGGAAGGCACTATGGGGTTTGCTCGAGTCCTCTGACGGAGCGACAAGAAAGTCCACCGCTCATGCACTGGCGATGTTGGGTCAATGCTTCACACCAGCTACCATCAAGGCCGCAGTGAAAGAAAAAGACTCCACGGAGCCGAAAGCTCCTATTCGAAGAATCGTTCACCAGACTATGGCTACGCTTGACTCCCTGACGTACGCTCAAGCGATACCGGAAGTGCTGTCCGTGGTTTCCTCCCTCATCGAGAATCTCCGATTCCGCAATGGCGCGAGGAGAAATAGCACCGCCGCAGAGCAGCTTCTCTTGCCTCTGATCACTAAGATCGCAAGCTTGAGGGTGCAGAAGACGTTCGAGCACAAGGAGGCTGCTGATGCGACAATCGGCACCGCGATGCGGATACTAGGTCCTGAAGTCGTTCTCCGTGCATTACCCTTAAACCTAGAAACTGCAGATAGGTACCAGAAAGACGCCGCATTTAGGAGGGACTGCTTGCTAACTGGTAACACTTACAGACAAGCTGGGCGTGAACCGCGGGCATTCCTGCTTCCCTTACTGGCACAGCCCCATTGTTCGCCGCTCGGACACTTTGTGTCCTATTTCGTGCCCTTGACGGAACACATGTTCGACTTGCAGACCACTGCAGATGCCGAAGGCCGCTCATCGGAAGCGAAGGTTTGGGGCGTATTGGTAGAGCAGATTTGGATGGGACTCCCTGGGTACTGCTGGGGCCCCGTCGATCTCAAAGACGTAGGTGTTTCCGTCTTCCTATGTTCATCATGCTAATGATGTCCCTCGAAGTCCCTCACCGCTCAATTCTCTCAACTCCTGTCCCAGTTGCTCTATGGGCAACCCATGCTGCGCCCACCGGTGTTACGCGCACTCAAGATCATGGTAGATTCGAATGTTGCGCTCGCAAGCGGCGATCCCGATAAAATCGCGAAACTGCCTAAAACTATCCGCGCGGACGCAATCTCGGAAGTGGAGGCACAAGCAAATGTTGACTTCTTGCGTACGCAGGCTGAGAGCTGGCTTGCCGTACTGTTCAATATCTTCAGTAGCGTGGGGAGAGATAACCAGGGGATGGTCGGCGACGTAGTCAGTGCCTGGATTGCGATTGCAGATCCAAAGGTAGGACATCAGTTTACTCCCTCGCCCACGCGGTTTCACGGTTATCCATACAGGATGTTACTCAGGCCTACCATAAGCTGGTCGGCCTTTTCAAGCAGAACCTTGCCAAAGCGCAGAGTTCATCGGCGAACAGGGGTGCCGCCTCTGACTCTATGACTGCTGTCACGCAAGATTTACTATTGCTTGTCCTCCCATACCTCTCGACGGAAGACGCTACCGAACTGCTTAGCCTCTATCTTACCAATGAGGTTCTAGAGAGTAAGGACAATGGCGTACAGAAGCGCGGCTACAAGACTCTTGCCCGTCTGGTTGAGAGCGGGAAGGTGGAGATCGACGCTGCAGCAATCTTCAAGACGCTCGAAGGCCTCGTTGATGGTCTTTCAGCGGCAGCGAAGAAGGACAGATTCCATCTACTTACCGTGCTCGTGCAGCTTATCCCGTCGTCATCGTTGCACATCATTCCTTCGCTTATCCCTGAAGCCGTTTTGGGCACTAAGGAACCATCGGAGAAGGCACGCAACGTTGCCTTCGACCTGGTCGTGGCTATGGGCAAGAAGATGGCTGCGGGTGGTGTAGTGAAACGTGACCTGGTTGAGGGTATGGACGAAGACGGCACTGGTGATGGTGCGTAGTCCGGGACACCAACGCGATCCAAAGCTGACGCTCTGCGCATTAGCGACCGCAAATATCGAAGAGTACCTGACCATGGTTGCTGGTGGTTTGGCTGGCGCAACGCCGCACATGATTAGCGCGACAATAACCGCGATCTCCCGTCTGCTTTTTGAATTTAGAGGTGAACAAAGGCGCCCTTGCAATGAATGACCAACATTAACCCCATGTAGACACCGTTTCGTCCCAGATGCAGACCGAGATCTTCACTACCCTCCTCGTCTTCGTTGGCTCTGCAAACCGCGAGATAGTCAAGTCCGCTCTCGGTTTCATCAAGCTTTCCATCCACACTTTGCCCGCCGACCTGCTCCGGCCTCACTTGAAGGACATTGTCCCTACGCTCCTCCGGTGGTCGCACGACCACAAGAACCATTTTAAGGCAAAGGTCCGGCACATCTTCGAGCGTATGATCCGGCGCTTCGGCTGGGAGGACGTGTACGCGTTTGCGCAGGAAGAGGATGCACGGAAGGTGCTCGTCAACATCAAGAAGCGCAAGGACAGGGCAAAAAGGAAACGGGCTAATGCTGCCGACGACGACGACGATGTTAGTAACAGCCCCTGGTTGTCGACCCGTTCTATCTGACGTTCAATAGGTGCCGAAGGCGAAACCGGTTGCAGGCGATGCCTTCGAAGACGTCTTGTACGGTAGCGAGAGCGAGCTGGACGATAGCGATGGCGAGGACGTGCCCGTGCAGAACTCTGCGTCCAAAAGGAAGGGAAAGGATGGGGGAGCACGGTTACGGGTCGATGATGATCAGCCTATGGATCTCCTCTCTGGTGCTGCCTCGCGCGTCACGAGTGAGTTGTTGCATGCGATCGCTGCTTGTGTTTGACATTTTAACGACGTCTTCCTTTAGCCGTTAACGCGGGCAGGCGCAGAAAGCCTGGACAGGACGCCGCTCGCTTCAAGACCGATGACGATACTGGCAAGATGGTCATCGATGAAGAGTCGGGCGACGATGATGGCGTGGCTGCTGGTGGAGATGAGGTTGCTGGCGAGGCCTACCGTGAGACCTTGACGTCCGTGGACGGCTTCACCCGAGGTCCCAACGGGAAGATCAAATTCAACAAGGACACGAAGAAGCGACGCCGCGACGCCGAGGCTGACGAAGATGTCGAAATGGCTGACGGCGACGCTGGGCAGAAGCCGGGCAAGAAGAGCAAGAAGAAGGCGGAGGGCGCCAAGTTCGGGCAGGAGTTCAAGGCGAAGGTGAGTTGTCGTTTCCAGCCGCGGACACCGCGCAGATTGCTGAGCGTGTGCATCAGAAAGCGGGCGGGGATGTTAAAAAGAACGGCGTGGACCCGTACGCGTACATGTCGCTTTCGCAGGCTGCGAAGAAACAAAATCGGGGTTCTCGGATCGGCGTCGCGGGCAAGCGGTGACCCGACGTTGTAGTCGTACTCAATCTTTGTACATCATGCATTCCCATAGACTCCGGCTTGACATTGCTGGGTTATCGCGTGCAAAAGAATAGGAAGTGTGCGTGCCGTGAGATTCTTTGGCCCCGTGGTACCTGTATTCTATGGGTGCCTATCGGGGGAGTGAGTGCTCACGGTTGTCGACGCTAGTCTCCTCGTTCCAGCTGCAAAGAATGGCCGCTCCGAAGTTTCGAGTCGCGATCTGGTGCGTGCAATGCGGGTGATCTGTGCTTGTATTTGAAGCTCACATGTATCTCAATCAGCGGTGGTGGTATTGGGGGTCTCACGCTAGCTGTCGCCCTTTCTCGATATCGTGATATTGGCGTGGAGGTGTACGAGGCCGCAGGGCAGTTCAAGGAAATCGGCGCGGGTGTCATGATATGGGCTCGCACTTGGGAGATCCTTTCGCTTCTTGGCATGGCAGAAGACTTCGCCCGGATCGCACATGCTCCTCCGAGCAGTTCACCAAGTATGTGTCTCGAGTTCCGGACCACTCACATGTATTCAACGCCCAACGTCTGAATGATTACCATCTCAGATATTGGCTTTGACTATCGCAAGTCAGACCAACCTCAGGAAGGTTCTCGCTTCTACCTCTTCGAAGTACCCTGTACGTAAACAACGCCATCCTGCATCGTTGTGTAGTTCACATAGCTAAACCAGCCTTATCTTAACAGACGGCTGCATCCGTTTTCATCGTGCCGAGTTCCTTGACGTCCTTGTTGATCACCTCCCGCCCGGAGTCGCGCACTTTAGCAAACGTTTGATTGGCTACCGTACGCAACAAAGCGCTAGCAGCCCCACACCCCAAGTAGAGCTCAGTTTCGCAGACGGCACGATCGCCGCGTGTGACGTTCTTGTCGGCTGCGATGGTATCAAGTCTGTTGTGCGCAAGCAGATGCTTGAGGACCACGTACGACAACACAGTGGAGACTCGCGCCTGCTGGATCACGTTGAACCAGTATGGAGTGGGTCCATAGCGTATCGCGGGCTTATCCCCGTGGACCGCCTCGTACCCCAAAATGGAGTTGAACATCGTACCATCCGGAGTCCTATGATGGTGAGTGAAATAGTCTTTCACGAGGCTCGTGGCACAAACACTTTCTGAACCGTTCCTCCTGAAGTACTGTGGGAAGAGCAAGGTACTTATCTGTCAAAAACATGCCTGCCGTATGCTCACAGTCACGACGTCCACTGTAGCATGTCGTAAGCTACTCGATCTCGGCGGGATCGATAGTGAATGTCGTGGCTATGGCGTCGTATCCACATCTTCACCATACGGTGTACCCTGGTCCGTGGGTTACGGAATGCGATCCTGACGAGATGATGGAGTGCTTCTCTGGTTGGGAGCCTGAAGTGGTAGAGATCCTGAAGGTGAGACCCCCGTCAGGCCATAAGTAGCTCGCTGACAATTGCCTTTCACAGTGTATCAAAAAGCCGACCAAATGGGCGATTCACGAACTCAAACCCCTCCCGTTTTACACCAGAGGGAGGGTGGGTCTCTTGGGCGACGCTGTAAGTGATGGCACGTTATCGACTGCTTGATCTTACCATGTATGCCAGGCGCATGCTATGACTCCGCACCAGGGTGCTGGTGCTGGACAAGCCATTGAGGTGCCCAACATCTCAAAATTTTTAACATTCGAAACGTATACTCAACGTGACTATATGAACAGGATGCATTCATCCTTGCAGAGCTCCTCGGGAATACACACACCACCCTGTCAACGATTTCACGGGCACTACAGACGTATGAACATGTTCGTTTGCCCCCAGCAAACCATGTCTTGCGAGGATCATACGAATCCGGGAACATGTACGAGTTCAATGGGCCGTTATGGGACGACATAGTGAGGCTAGGAACGCAGATAGGGAGCCAGTGGGATTGGCTAAGTGCGACAACCCCTGAAGAGGAGCGACAGAAAGCTCTGCGACTGCTTGTGCAAGTGGCGAGTCCTATTGTGAAGTTATAGGTCTATTATTCAATATACCATCACCAGTACTTTTCGGTTGCGGTAGGCATTAATACGACACATACGGATTCCTTATATCTAGCAGTGCTAGACTAGATAGCAGGAAGTTGTGTACTGTGAGTCCGCATCCTAACTTCATCATACATGTAGCACCCGCAGAAGCTTGAAACGTTGCACAGTGGCAGCTAGGGCTTCTACTACCACTCGACGCCGCGAGGAGAGTATTGTTGCACTTGGAGACTCACAGATATTCCGACGGTACGAAAGAGCCCTTCTTCATCGTGCACTATAACATCGAGGTCTCGCACGTTGGAATATTAACCCTTGAGTCGAGCACATGCGTACCTGGACGCGCACGACTTACATTTTGCCGGTGCGAAGTAGGGCACTCATGGGTGAGAGCGTAGGCTAGATTACATAGACACATGCTGACATTGACTAATAGCAACACCTCGAGCAATACTGATACACGCTCATCATCATCTATTCGTTACCGACCACGGTGTCAGGCGGAAGTGCGTGACGAAGGCGAGCATTGTACTGCACATCCTCTGCCGGAGAGAGAGCTTCGAAGTAGTTGAACTCCTTGCTGGAACATATCACCTCCATCCACCGAACAGTCTTGAGGCGAAAAGCTACTGCGTAGCAATTCTGAATCTGATTAGTACGAGCCCTACCGTACGCCTCCCCTCCCTAGAGATGTGAATGAGCAGTCAGCAATCCCCTCGAGGAGCGTCCTAGGCTATTTTCCGACCTTACGGGTAGCATACTGCATGACAGTGCCCTGTATGCCAACCGGTACATCGTACATGACGCTTGTACGCGTTGTAATCCCCTTGATTGTGCGAATAGGCTTGATAATGTACACCTGAAATCGCAGAGAGATCCCAGCCGGTGCTATTCACGTTGGACTGCGAGTAGAAGAATCATGGCTTACCTTCGTGCCTAAGTGGATAGCGCGGTCTACAGGTTGGCCGCGGGGTGAAAGTGAGAGGGACATGTGGGGTATGATGAGGTCACCCCAGGGGCGCTCTGGAAGTCTTCGAGTCGTGTCACCAGCTCTCGCTTCAGGAACCTGTAGACGGTGTCTTTATCCGTCCGCGTCCAGTGAGTAGACTGGTTCTCACGCTGATAGAACTTTGGCATCAACATATTGACACCCGCTCCGGTCTCGTTGTATGTACTTACTTGTGTGGGGCTCTGGGGAGCGGGTTCAGGACCGTGTAGCTCCACAGTAGTGCCAGCCGGAAAGGGATCATTGACGAAATACTTGAGCTTCACTCGTTGACCCGTCTAGACATGACACCCATGGGTTCGTATCGGTCACTAACATCCTAAGAGGTAACTTGAGATACGCATTATAAAGCTCAGTCCAGGTACTCGGCCCATGGGCTGCCCCAGGGGAGTGATGGCGCCTCTTCGACGAGAGGCGCCCGGAACGAGAGGTTGCTGCACGTTGATACTCGCGATAGGATGACAGACAAGACGGGGGGAAAGTGCTGGTACCGGCTACAAAGCCGTGAAGCACATACAGAATCTTATGTAGGCCTGGGGAGCCTCCAGCAAAGATATAGAGCAACAATCGCCGCTCGCACATCGAAGATGTCCGTTTTGGCTTGACCATACGTACCGAGGAGTTCTTGGGCGCGGTATGAGGCATGCCATGGGAATTGAGGTGACTCACTAATACATTAACTTGGTTAGTGAGTCCCAATAAACTTCCAGCTATGCGGTGGGGATGCACGATGATCACGATATGATTGATTACGGTTACAGATCGTCTTTTACGGGCGGCCCTTCCCGGTCACGAAGTCAGAAGGGGGGAATGATCCTGCGCCCACTATGTTGGTCTGAGGTGAGGACATCACGAACAGAGTCATTCTTTACGTGATACATGGACTGACTCTAGAGCTGCAAGAGTCGTCGAACAAAACGAAGGGTGTTCCTTGCTTGGGGAATGTCTGCAAGCCAATCCAGAAATCGTGCCCAAGACGACTGCGGTGGCGTCCGATACATCGCCCAAACACGCAGTGTCTCCGCAGGTACTTTTGACCAGTACACGTTAGCGTCGTCCATGGTGTCGACGTCGGACTGCAGAACCACCTCGGCCTCAAGCACATCGGGAGAAACGTGTCCCGCGAGGCCGCGGACGAATGAAAAGGCATCCGCAGCGGAGAATCTCCGTGCCGTGCAACGATCCGTCATCCGATCGAATAAAGCCGCCAGTTCTGGAATGAAAGGCACCACGGTCTGGTGGCGTTCCTTGGGATCAGCGTGCGGGGAGCCTGAGAGTACGAAGATGCATACTGGGAAGTAACGACGGAACAGGAACCCTGCTGCCCCCACATCGAAGGCGAACGGATTGTAGTACGGTGGGGCCAGATGGATATCAAGCGGCTTGTATGTGTTCGCACCCGCAGATGCCTCCGATAGAGGGAGCAAGCAATCTTCTAGAGCTGCATCCAGTGGAAATATGACTGACTGGTCGAAATCTATGAGAGCGTAGTAGACATCGCTACCGGCGCGATGGGCGCGCAGCGATTCACGGTGCGTCTCAGAGTACCTCATAAAAGGACTGTGACGATTGATCACGGTGTTGTAATCCCAGACGTCCTGTGATACTATTTCTCAGCCATAGATGTCCAGTGGATCAAAACAATCGCATACTGACGCGGTATGCAATGCGCAGTTGATGCAAAGACAACATGCCCTTGCGCAGCCGTGAGTCCCACGTCGATCCGTCAGCGTGATGCTACTTTACCTGGAGGTAGCATTGCATGAACCTCATTGCCTCCCCTACTGTTCGCATGTCTTCGATGTATAGTGGTGACCCCCACCTGATAGCGCTGCGTAAAAGGAGTCGACGATGTGATTATATTGGGGAGACTCACATTGGGGTAACTGCAAATGTGTATCCATACTGTGAATCGAGAATTGAGATGGGGGGGAGTATACAAGGGAATGTCGAGCCATCAGCGAACAGTTTGGCGGGCAGCGAGTCTTGGATTCGCTGATATATTTGATGCTCCGTTGACCCTGTGATCATGGTTTTCATGATTATGTCCCTGTGTAGAGTGTCTTGAGCACATGCGATGCGACGCTGCGATGTCCTTTCAGTTACTGTGGTGTACCGATTATAGACGTATGCTTACGTGTCCTAGGGTGTTGAGCACTGGAGAGACAGAATCGTGCTTGCCCGTGCAAATGGAGTACGGGAGGTCTCGGATATCGCTGGTGTTGGTTGGAGAACGCCACCATTTCGAGGCATAGTCCTGATCGCCGTCACGCAAACACAACTCGTACAACAGGACACCATGTTTGGCTAGCCAGGGCCGGCAACCGTTCCAGAACGCCTCCAACGCGCGGGGGAATGGGGAACCATATATCATCCGCTCGAGTTCGTCGGTCGAAAGCTATAGGTGATTCAAATATGTTGGCTGTAACAGCAGTGATTCCCATTGACCAACCTGGGGGGGAGACGGGCCCAAACTGTCACTGCTCTGAGATTCGGACATCGCTGGCTCGGTAGAAGAGTGAGTACAAGAGTAAGTTCTTCTAGTAAGTCGAGGTGAGAGCAGAGATGATAGTAATTGGCAGTGGCAGTACGCAGTTGGTACTTTTCCTGTACTTGAACGTGAACGTTCAAAGTTCAAACGTTCAACGAAGTTGAGACTTCGGACGATGTTGCACGTACCACCGCAACCACCTGGATTAGCGCTGAAATATATTGACGGCAAAACCTTGCAAACTCCGCTGTCTCATACGCGACTACAAAGGCCATGGGCTCTATGTTCGACTTAACACCCCCGAGTCTTTGAAGGTTTACACACATTCTACCTCGCCATCGTGATTCCAACTTGCAACGGTTATGACTCTCACAACTAGTTTATACAACAAATACTTTTGAACGCGCCCATCATCGTAACTTTTGCACTGCCTGGATCGCACGGCATGGTTTACTTCAAACGTTGCCTCCTCTCACCAAGAGCCGAGTCCATCTACTATTTTCAATCTCGGCATTCTTTTTGGAAAAGCGCCTGAACGCCCTCGAAGCCCAGATTCAGATGGTCATCTAAGTGTGGCCTATGTACGTGCATCATACAGAGACCATCACATAGCATGCACAGCCCTATTGCTTGAGCTTCTGCACCAGTTCCGGTACCGCATCGTACAGATCCGCGACGAGGCCCACATCCGCAACCTGGAAAATAGGAGCCTCCGGGTCCTACACGCGCATGTGAGCAAGACGCGCACCCCCGCACAGTGCAGAGAAACGGCCGCACCTTGTTGATCGCCACGATGAGCTTCGAGTCCTTCATGCCTGCCAGATGCTGGATCGCGCCGGAAATCCCGATCGCGACGTACAGCTCCGGCGCGACGACCTTACCCGTCTGCCCGACCTGCAGCGAGTTGTCTGCATACCCCGCATCCACCGCCGCGCGCGACGCGCCGATCGCCGCCCCCAGCGCGTCCGCGAGCGGCTCGAGCGTCGCCTTGAACGTCTCCGCGTTCTTCAGCGCGCGGCCCCCGGACACGACGCGCCCCGCCGACCCCAAGTCTGGACGGTCCGACTTCGTGAGATCCGTGCGCACGTGCTGCGTGGGCGGGTCCGCGACCTCCACCGGGTCGACAGCGGCTGCCTCGGCCTCGGTGGCGTCGTCTGCCGCGGACGCCTTGAACGCCGTCGAGCGCACGGTGAAGAATTTGACGCGTACGGAGCCGGGGGCGCGCACGGTCGAGATGGCGTTGCCGGCGTAGATGGGGCGCGTGAATGTCGTCGCGTTCGATGCGTTGTCGTGCTCGACGGAGGTGATGTCGGACACGGCTGGGAGGTCGAGGCGGGCGGCGACGCGGGGGAGGATGGACTTAGCGGACGAGGAGTGTGCAGAGACGACGTGTGTGTAGGATGTGCCGTCGGAGAGGAGCTTCTCCAGCAAGGGTGAAACCGTTTCCGGGATCGCGTGGGCGTATTGTGCAGATGAAGAGTGCAGCACAGCCGTGAGCCCCTTCAGCCTGGCGCAGTTCTTTCAGAACTCTGTGTATGCAAGTCGGGGCATTCCACACTCACTTCTTCGCCGTCTCAACAGCACTTTGCACTTCTTCTGGTGCGCCCAAGACGAGGCCTGTGACCTTCCCCCCCAACTGCTGTGCGGCAGTAAGAGCGGAAAGGGAGCCGGAGTCGATGACTCCAGCACGGTGCTCGAGAAAGACGAGCGCATGGGGACCCGCAGCGGTGGCATACCTCCTCGAGATGCCACTCGCAGTCAGAGCTGGGCGTACGCGAAGCATAGTGTCCTAGTCGTAGTCGTGGTCAAAAAGCAAGCACAAGCTTTCCCCGCATCCGCCTCTACTGCCGGATCCCGTTCACGTGCTTTCGCTAGCATCGGGCGCTTCAATGAAGCGCAGATAGTGATACCAAATAGCTACTTATTTGGCCAGAGTAATACATCTACTCAAACGTCTATTTGGTCCAGCAACAGACTGAGCACTTGCATGATCAATCGTTCAAGCAGGCTCATCTACATTCTCCCATATTTGAAGCAAATGAAGCGTCAAACCTGTGATTCGCCACAACGCTTGTAAAGATGTTCATCCACTTGACGTCTCGGTCCGGGCGTCATCGAATCAACTCAGTATTCAGCGAGGCAACAAAACATGCATGAAGGAGGACAGAGAAACGGAACAGTACAAGAGACACGGCGCGAGTGAATCTGATCTACTAAGCAGAGCAGCAGAAGCCAAAGGGGCAAGGGGCAAGGGCGAGGATAGTGATACAAGTGGTGGCACTAAATATCGAGCCTGAAGACTCAAAATTTCGATGGCGAGGACGTCATGGGACGAGTGATATACACAGACAAGGAGAGGGGCAGCAAAAAAAAATAAGGAGACAGCGTAACTCACGACGCGCAAGCAAGTACGGACACCGTGCCCACAGGGGGGACATTTTGGTCTATCCAGGTATCTGCGTCCAACTTGGCCACATGTGGGCTCGGGGCCGGAGCAGTGAGATGGGACGCGGATCACCACGCCTCCGGCATCTGGGGGAAGTCGCCCATCCACCCATTGGTGTGGCCTACGTTCAAGAAGATGCCGTCTGAGCCATTCTGCGGCAGCCCGAGGTCCGTCAAGCTCTGCGTATTCAAAGATAGCAAAACCGGCCCGTCAGCAATTCTCTTGCGCGCTCACACCCGAAGAAAGAGAACACACCTGCTCCTGGAGCCAAAGTGGGATCGTAGAGGGGTTGAACACCCGCTGATCGTTCGCCCACGCGCCAACCTCCTCGACTGTGAACGGCGGTGGTGGTACGATGCTCGGGTCGATGAACTGCGGCGGGGGCGGGCCCATCAACGCTTCTCCCTGCCCGGGACCGCCCATGCCCTGCGCGGAGGGCGGCAGGCCGACTTTCCGACGGAGGTTCGCGAGCATGATGCGCAGCGTCAGCGCATAGCGCTCCGCCGCGACGTCCGAGAGCAACTGTGCAAGCTGCTCGACCTGCACGGATATCGCGCCGAGGTCGAGCTCCGCCGGGAAGAGGTTCGCCATCTTCAGCAGGAAGAGGCCTGAGAAGGCGGCCATGACGAGGGTGTCGTGTACGGCATACCGAAGCGCCGCTCTGTCCGCGCGGCGGGGGTGTGTGTGTGCGTTCGCGTGCGGGTCGAAGGGTGGGTGCGGGCGAAAGGGAGGGGAGGACCACGTCAGCGCCGTCGTGACAGCCATCTCACCGCCCTCCGCGCCCGCAGGGGCCCGAGGCACGTACCTATAAGTATGCGAGTCGAGGAGGTTCGCGAGGCAGTTCGACGCGGCGTCCTTGGCCTGGAATGCAAGCTCCCGCTGCTCGAACGGCATCTTGTCCCACGACACCCCGCGCAACGCGACACACACCAGCCACAGCTTCGCATACTGCAGCTCCCCCGCGAGGATCTTCCGCGGTAGCGCCTCGTCGTCCATCGTCTGGCCTGTTTCCGGGAATGCGGGGTGAGTGGGCGCAGATAGTCGAGATACCAAGGGCGCTTACGGTGCAGCTCATCGCAGTCCGCCCACCACTTGTCGAGCGCGATGTTCGCACGGCGGATGAACGAGAGCGTGTTGTGGTTTACCTGCCCGTTCAGCGGTGACAGCGTCTCGTAGATTTGCGCTGTGGTCCGTCAGCAGCAGCCCATCCACATCCGCGGGACACGACGTACTCTTCTGCGCAATCAGCTCAACCTGCGAGATCAGCCGCACGTCCGTCGGCGACGCCATCGGGTGCAACAGCAACACCCGGCAGTGCCGGATCGAGCTCTCGTCACGCAGCACAATCGGCCGGCCCGTCCCCAGGCTCATCTGGTGGTCGAACCAGTACAGGCACAGCCAGATCCGCGCCGACACCACTGCACAGGCGCGCACACACCCACAAAGCCCCCCATGATCAGCTGATGCGACCTAATCACATCGGGGCAAAGCACGTACCCAGGTTGCGCTCCTCCTCCTCGGTGCGCTTCTTTGCGCCACTGTCGTCCGCAAGCTTCTCTAACGCACGGTGCAGCCCGAGGTCGAGCGCCATGCGCATCGCGTGCCCGCTCGGCAGCCACCCGTTCGTACTCCACGCCGCGAGCAGCAGCATTCCTGCGTCCCGTGGGACATGCCAGAGTCAGCTCCTGTACCTATAGCATGATATGACCATGTTCGCACCCTGGACAGCCTCCTTGCGCACGACGGGCCCGAACAGGGACGAGCGCGCGATGCCTTGCGCCTCCTCGAGGCACTTGTAGAACGCGGGGATCAGCGGCCCCGTCCCGCTCCGGATCTTCGCCGCCACCGCGAGCAGCGCGTCGAACGTCCATGGGCTCCGCTCTGACAGGCCCTCGTACGTGTCGTACGTCGGGTCGAACACGGGGATGAAGATGTGGCATCCGGAGAAGAAGCTGTGCGAAGAAGAGCGTCAGAATGGGAGCAGAGCGCGCGAGGGCGCGGGCGTACATGTGGTAGAGCTCCCGGGCTTCTGTGTCGGACACGAGGCCCTGTCGACGTGCGGTGAGGACGGCGTCGGGCAGGACGCGTTCAGACTGACCTTTTCGACGACGTGCGGAAAGGCGTTGCGAGGCGTTGGCTCAGCACGCTTGCGCTTCTTCACTCTGCAGCAGCGTGTGAGCCCACGGACGGCCGAAGATAGCACGCAGTGCCTACCTCGGGGTGGAAGCAGACGGCGCGGCAGCGGCCTCTGCTGCGGCATTCGCGAGTCCCTGCAAGGCCTCGATGGGGGCATTCAACGCCGAGCGGGGGAGCGTATCCTCCGACTCGTCATCCGAGGACGGCGCCGTGCTCGGCACAATACCGTATGTCGCGTACTTGTGTGGCTGCCATCATCCGCAGTTAGCCTAACCCCCACCACGCAACAGGGAGACAAGACGGACCGGTGGAGCAAACCCGGGGAGCGGCGGGAACGCACGGGCGCGGGGCGGGCCGTCGCCCTGGGCCCCACCTGGCGACGTCCCGTACATCTCGACGCCATTGCGCCCGCCCGCGCCGATGACGGGGCTGTCGCGGGACGCGCTCCCGGGCGCGGGGTAGCCCTGCACAGGCCCGGCGCCGTTGCCGACGGGCGAGGCGGCTTGGACGAGGGCCTGGTTCTGGCTCTGAATGGCGGAGAGGATGCGGTCGAGAGAGGACTGCATGCCGATCATCTGGCTCTGCATGACCTGTTTCAGTGCGTGAGCGGCTGCGGGGGACGGGGAGCGGGAGGCAGCGGAGGCGTACCAGGTATTGGCCCTCGAGGCGAGAGAGGCGTCTTTCGGGGAGAGGAGGTGTTGGGTTGAGCATGGTGGGCGCATGGTGCGGTGCAGCGGGAAGCAAAGAGACTCACTCGACGCTGGCGGACGAGAGCGCCTGGACATTCTTCTTTTCTGGTTTCTCGAACACACACTGTGCCCCGCTCAGTTGACACCGTCGGCATGGAGCCTGTGTTAGAAAGGCCTAGTGGTGAGTATTGAAATGAGCCGGCCCGGACGGGGAGAGCGGGACGATGGGGCTCATTCGTCCTCAGCACGCTCTCGCTGATGGCGGGTGCACGGGGCATAGGAAGACATGGGACGATGAGGAGCGGATGGGTGGGGACAGGGCGCGGGAGCGGGAGCGGGGGAGAGCACGACGGGGACACTCACCTCGCCCTCGCACCTGTTCTTGCCCTTGCGGCAGTTGGTGCAGGCGCGTGCGCCGCGCTTGGGGATGTGGGCCGAGGCAGAGGCGGCAGAGCCTGGGGTGGGCGGGGCGGCGAGGCCGGACGCGGACTCGTTAGGAGAGCCCATCTCGGACCGGGCGGGGCCGTTGGAGGCAGCGGGGCCGCTGGAGGGCCCGGCGCCGACGAAGCTGGCGGTGCGGCGGCGCTTGCCGTTGGGCTGTTCGTAGTCGATGGACGTCGTGGGCGAGAGGGACATCATGGGAGACGGAGAGGGCGGGGGTGGGGGCGGGTCGGGGCAGAGTCCGGACGGCGAGCAGGAGCAGAGAGACGACGAGCGAGGGAGCGAGGGAGGGGCGGGACGCGGCACGGACGGACCCCGGCCGCCCCTCTGGGTCTTTACGCCCCGCCCGGCTTATCGCACAGAAACGTGAAAATAACTGCAAAATTCACGGCAGGTGATCAGCCTGGCTTCTGCCACGGCAAGTACTTCGCCTTCTAGTGGCGTTTGCCTTCTCCGCCATTCGCCCACCGTCCGCAATCACCATCTCGCACTCTGCTCGTCGCCCAGCTCATCGCACCTGTCCAGCTAGCCCCAGCTGGCCCAGTCCCCGGCGCAGGGCTCGCGGGACATGCACGCACTCCCACACTCGACCCACATGACCGCCGCACCCCCGTCGGAAATAACGCCTCATTCGTGCGTCGCCTGCAGCCCAGCCTCCCCTGCGAGCTTCGCAGCTCATTACTCCCGTCTCCAGCTACGTCTGTGCGCTCAGACGTGCCCAGCACTCAACATCGCCGGTGAAGGTCGCGGGGATCCTCGGCATCTTACTAGAACGTCTAACGGGGTCATGAACGCAGGCGATCCTGCAGCGTGTACGTCCTCGACCGTCACCTGCGTGATCCTCTCGCTCTGGCCACCTCTGCACCGTCCCCGCAATCCCGGCCGTGTCCTCCGCATCTCGGCATCCCAGTCCGCATGCAACATCACTCCAAAGTCCTTCTGCTCGTCATGCAGTGTCGTGCACACCTCCGGCTAACACATCCAGGAACCCGCCGGCACTCCTTGGGTTCCGCACACCCACACTCTCCCATCGTGAACACGCAACATAGCATGCTCGCAGTGTCACGCAAGCCCAACAGCCACCGATGAGGTAAATCCGTGTGGGGCCACACAGGCACAGCTCGCCTCGCCATCCACCCCGTGCAGCCCTCAGCACATTGTCGTTCGTCTGATGGATGTGCCAGTCCTCCACCGCAGTGAAACTGACCAGCGAGCTCGCGTCTCCCGGGCTGCACGGTCGGACAATATGCGCACACGGCGCGATTGCACCTCCGTCCTTCCCCCGCCCTTCGCGCTTCTAGTTCGTCCGGTGATCATCCGTCGCACATCCTGCCCCTCGGGTTCGGCTTATGTATTGCTATCTTCCTACGTCTGCACCCACACACTCCGTCTGTCTCGTCTTCGCTGGGGTCCTTGTCTCTCCTGATCTCGTGTCACGCCTCGTATTCTGGACATCCGCGGGTGATCTCCTCCGCGCTTCTCCGACCCCCTGCGCTTCCGGCGAGCACGGGCGGGTACAGATACCCGTGGTTGACCAGCCCGAGTCCCCTTCGCTCTCGCGACCCGTCTAGGCTGTGCTATACCGCACTCTCAGGCCGCAGCACACCCGGTCAGTCAGTCTTGTTGATTTATTGCGCCGTTCGGCGCGCCTATGCAGCGTACACCTTAATCAGTCACGATGTGCAATGCAGCGTGTCCTTTGGCGAGAGGATACATCCGGCTCGCGTCGGATGCCAGCCACATCACCGAGCTGGCTCACAACAACGGCACCGTTGACCAACGCCCTTATCCGCAACTCTTGGGTCCCTGAGAATCCGTCATGACGCGCCACACGTCCACTCTGGAGGACCAGACGGGCAACGCTCAGCCGACCACGAAGAGACGCCCATCGGCCTCCCGCCACTTCCCCCAGCGCAAGCGCACGCTTCGAAAGGACGTGAAGCTTGTGGTCAGCAGCCCGCGCGACTCTCGCCGAACCCTCACGATAGCGTGCTGCGCTAGATGCGACGGTGCGCCGGCAATGGTACGTACGTACGCAGCGCAAGGTGGCTCCGGGTGCGATGGTCGTGGAGAGCGGCGGACCTCCGCACGAAGTTCGCAGGCGCGCGCCGATTCGGAAGATCAGACGAGGCGCGTCGGACGGCCAGGGCGCGCAGGCCACATGATATTAATGTGCAAAGAGCGACGTGCCGCGTATCCAAAGTGTGCCTACGGTGATACAATTACAATGCGGGACGGGGAGGGGACACTATCTATCGCGCACAATGTCTTCCGATGTCTCACCACTCTACCGAAACCAAAAACAGCGAAAGGATGACTGAAAACGTCCCGAGATCAATATGATTCAAACCCGAACGCTATACGCTAGGCACGCGCTTCGCGACGACGGAGACGACCTCGAGCCCGAGGGAGCACACCACCGCCATGAGCGGTGAGACCATGTACTACGCAACACCACGCCATATCAGTCACTCCATGCTCGGGGAGAGAAATGAAGAGAGGAACACACCGCAGTGGTGAGGTAGCCCGCGATTGCGCCCTGGCTGATATCTACTAGCTCTGCGACGCTCACAAGGAGCATCGCCGATGGGCCCGCGGGTATCAGCACGAGCAGGAACCTAGGCAGTGGTTAAACGAGGTATGTCAGCTATGCTAGCACCCTTGTGAGCGAGATGAAGCACAGACTGACCAGACGAGGCGGTCGTCGATGTACAGCCCGCGCCCCGCGGTGGCGAGCACGAAGAGGAGACCCACAGCGGGCATGATGAAGAATCGCACGAAGAGTACCCATGAGGTTGCAATCAGGCCAGGGTGGCTTGATTTGACGAGCGCGAGCTCGGCGCCGACCGTGAAAGTCTGCAGGACCACGCTGTAGTACGGCGTGATTTTAGCTCGGCGGTCGTACGCGCGCTGCAGGACGGGAAAGACGTACAAGAGCTCCCCAAGGTTGGCGATGGACTGGGTGATGCTGGTGTAGAGCGCGCCATCTTTGCTGAGGATCAAATGGTGTAGTGGAGGTGTGATCTATCCAAATGTGTGAGCAACATACCCATACGTGGCTAGCATACGACGCTCACCCCGATGACCAAGGCAATGGTCGCGCCAATGAGGGGTGGACTCATATACGACCATAGCTTGTTTAGCGGCTTCTCGAGTGGCTGTATGCGCTTTGGCCAATGAATGTTCGGGCGGTCGGCGATGCTGTTCAACGCGCCTCCGTAACCGCCTTCTGACCTATCCTCAGCGCTCGCGTCGTCCGATCCATGCTCATGGTCCTCCAAAAGCCCTACGCGCTCATGGTCTTGAACGACCGCTGTGAGACGGCCGGGCCCTGGCCTGAGCCTGTCTTGCTCCTCCAAGTCGTCGTCGTCCTTGTGAGGGTCACTGTCGCGTGCCATGATGCTCGGCGTGACCTGAAACGTGAACGTCTGCTGCACGATCGCGTTCAGCAGGATCAGGGACTTCGCACGGCCCAGTGTGGCTCCCACCGCCTCGCCCGGCTGCGAGAGCGTGTCGAGCACCCCGGTACTCTCGAGAGACTGCAGCAGCAGGAGTGGGAGCGCGTTTGAGTTCGGGCGGCCACTCGCGGCGATGGTCCAGTAGGGGAGTCCGAGGACGCGTTTCCCGACCCAGCCGATGGCGTGCGCGAGGAGGGTGCTGAGGAGACCCCAGAGGGGGATAATCCAGACATTGCGGAGTGTTGAGGCGGTGAGCTGGGGACCCATTTGTTCGATGATGAGGCAGGGCAGAAAGAGGGAAGTGCAGAGCTTGGAGACATGGCGAATAGTGTGGTGGTCGAGGTAGCCACGACGGGCCATGATGTAGCCTACGAGGAGAGTGAGGAGGACGGAGATGGTGCCCTGGAGGGCGCCGACGAAGGTGCTGATCAGCGTGCCGACGCCGGGAGACATGGCGGAGAGGGTCATCTGCACGATGATCAAGGGGTCGTCGGGGTTGTAGAGACGGGCTGAATGCGCACCGAGTTCAATGCGCACAGGCCCGGAGGTGCTTGCCACGAGCCTTGTCTATCTAGGTCGCAAGCATAGCCGCCGCGGGGCTCTCTGACGTCATTCATGCCACCGTCAGATTCCGATCTGTGGATCTCGATAACATTCCTAGCAACGGAGTTAAGCGCCTTACGATCGCTCATACTAGTACTCTCACTGACTACTACTACTAGCGGCACCTGCCTTAAGACGAACCCATGTCTGACAATCAGGATGACACTCCGAGTTTGGAACCATCTCCCGCAGACGTAGGTCAATGTTACATCATCGCTGTTCAGGTTTATTTACTTGTTCGTGTGGCCACCCATAGATATCGAGTGACGACCTCGAGTGGATCATAAACGGTTATCCATTCACCCGCATACTGGAGGAGTTCTGGAACAGTTGCAGACCCTGGCTTGCCAAACATGGCGTCATCTTATACGACTTGCGTCCGCGCGAGGGCGACGACATGCCCTGGAGATGGTGGTGTTCCCCTACCCACACCAGCGAAGCACGAGACCTACCGTACTCCGTCTGCACAGGCAAGCACGACTCTGTTTCTCCCGTACTGAACTGCGCAGGCCATGTAAGCGCACGTTGATTATGAACATACTATCACAGCTAAGTGCATGCAATTGTAGTGCCGCGTGGCGTGTGCCCAAGATACTCTACACAGAGACCTATTTATGAAAATAATGATGACAGGGTCAACGGAACATCAAATATACCAGCGAATCCAAGAAAGGCTACCGACCGAACTCTTTACGGATGGCTCGACGTTCCCTTGCATACTCCCACCCATCTCGATTTTCGATTCGGAGCGCGGATACACATTTGCAGTGACCCCGATGTAAGTATTTCTCCCGCCAGTATTATGATGCATCTCCTTACCTAGCGCTGCAAGGTGGGGATCACCAATATACATTGAAGACATGCGTACAGTAGGGGAGGCAATGAGGTTCATGCAATGCTACCTCCAGGTAAAGTAGCATCACGCTGACGGATCGACGTGGGACTCACGGCTGCGCAAGGGCATGTTGTCTTTGCATCAACTGCGTATTGCATACCGCGTCAGTATGCGATTGTTTTGATCCACTGGACATCTATGGCTGAGAAATAGTATCACAGGACGTCTGGGATTACAACACTGTGATCAATCGTCACAGTCCTTTTATGAGGTACTCTGAGACGCACCGTGAATCGTTGCGCGATCATCGCGCCGGTAGCGATGTCTACTACGCTCTCATAGATTTCGACCAGTCAGTCATATTTCCACTGGATGCAGCTCTAGAAGATTGCTTGCTCCCTCTATCGGAGGCATCTGCGGGTGCGAACACATACAAGCCGCTTGATATCCACCTCGCCCCACCGTACTACAATCCGTTCGCCTTCGACGTGGGGGCAGCAGGGTTCCTGTTCCGTCGTTACTTCCCGGTATGCATCTTCGTACTCTCAGGCTCCCCGCACGCTGATCCCAAGGAACGCCCACAGACCGTGGTGCCTTTCATTCCAGAACTGGCGGCTTTATTCGATCGGATGACGGACCGCCGCATCGCACGGCGATTTTCCGCTGCGGAGGCGCTCTCATTCTTTCGTGGCCTCGCGGAACAAGCTTCGCCTGACATACTCCAGGCCGAGGTAGTTTTGCAGTCTGACATCGACACCATGGACGACGCTAGCGTGTACTGGTCAAAAGTACCTGCGGAGACACTGCGTGTTTGGGCGATGTATCAGACGCCACCGCAGTCGTCTTGGGCACGATTTCTGGATTGGCTTGCAGACATTCCCCGAGCAAGGAACACACTGCGTTTCTTTCGACGGATCTTGCGTATCTAGCCTCGGGCTATGTATCGCGTAACCAAAATCTACGCTTAGTGATGGGAATTTGCATGGCTTCAGCTCGCTCATTCAGTATTACGCGCAAAGCGGTTGAGCATTGTGCACGCGTTCGTGTGGGGTCCACCGCCGTGCGATGACAACGAGCAAGAAGGCAACATCGTGGAAGTCAAACACGTCATGGAACGACACCGGCTTACTTCTTACAGTACTCTTGTTTAGTACTCGACCGCTATATGTATGCAAGCTATCTATGGGTACCGCTACGGTCTCGCCAGATTCGTTGTCTCGGATACTCTAAATCGCCCAATTTCATTCAGAAGTAAGCTTATAGTGTTGGCGGTCCTGGGAGAGCTCACCGAGGCATAGCAACAAAGGAGTGTAGACAGGGAGTATCCAAAATCGCGAGCGTGAGCAAGACACCAGCACACCGTCCGTTTCCCAGGTGTTCTGCACAACGCAGGAGCACTTCCTACATTGGCCACTGATCAGCGTCCTTATTGACTAGCTTCAATACTATATCCCTGCCCGTGGTGTCTTGGACCCACCCAATCTTCAATTGTCGCGTGCCACCAACGCTCAGTACGTACAGTAATCGCGTCAGACGCGGGAACTACGCACTGGAGTAGTCGTCATGTAACCGGGGCTCTTTCGCTCTCACGTCGCGTATGGGACTTCGGACGATAGTGCGGCGAGGGGAAGATGCCATGCTGACCGCCCGTGAATCCCCAGAAACACCACGAGGATAGAGCCTATATCCACGGGCAGCGAGCTACCGCTCACACCGGTCCCAAAACGCGAGCGCGACGTGTGCCCCCGGACGCTCATCGCGCATGCGCTCGATGTTTTACCTAGGTATCTTTGAACGAGTTTCATGAATGTTTTAGCGTTGCAAGCCAAGCTTTCGAGAGGGCGACACTCACGTGCGGAGGGAGAGCATTGTTCGCATCCACTTTAGAGTCATACCGTTCTTGATGATCATCGGCAGACATGACACAATGCTGTTTTATGCTTGGTGATACCCTAGCTGTTCGACAGGCTGCTGTGTGTGGAGGAATCAGCGAGACTGAGCGAAAGACTGAACAGTGCTTTTGCCACCCGGCAAGTCACCACGGTCTCGTGGCCTTGTCGTGGCGCAGGACTCGACGCTGATCGTCCATTGTCCGACGGTGTCGCTTCCCCCTCGCGCGGCTTAGCTTGCAGTTGGATTCTGAGAGAGGCTTAGGTTGTACAATTCACAGGGGAAGTGACACAGGGTATCGCGAGATTCTTAAAGAGTCCATGGTATGTATCATGATTGTATGCGTAATGAACATGTCCTGTGAGTTGAAGGGCATCGCGGGTCGTGACGGGGCAACAAAGCGGATATCAGGCAGGATACGAGAACATAACGATAGGAAGATATGCAAACAACTGTAGAGTGATCAAGGAGGGCAAGACAAACCGATGGATCCAGGGTATACGAATATGGGATAGGATCCCAACCATAACAGTACGCAGACTTGCCTGTGGACTGAGAGGACACACCCTCCCTCATCTCACGCAACAACCGCAGGGGCACCGGTTGCAGCAACAGATCCCTTGATAGCCTCCCCGGCCGCTTTGCCTAGCGTCTCCGATGTGGGGGGCGTAGGTGGAGTCACCGTCACTCCAGGCACTCCTTCCGCTGGATTGCCGGGCACACTTTGGGTCTGCACCGCGGGATCTCCTGGAGGAGCGACGAATATCGGAGCGTGGTTGGGGTTGGGCAGAGGCGGTGTGAGGAGCGTTGGACTTGATGTAGAGGGCGCGCTGCTACCGTTCGTCGGGGCGGGAGTGGACGAACTCGCAGGTGGTGCGGCGTCCTCACCAGGGCTTGAGCTCGTCCCGGTCTCTGAGGCGGAGGGTACGGGCGGTTGAGCAAAGTCCCACGGGCGGGGGACGAGCGCGGCGGGCATGATCCACGTCGCGGCGCAGACGACGCCCTGGCCTTGATCCGCCTGGGTGATCATGTTCCATTCGGAGTCGACGTACTGTGAGATGTAGCGGATGAAGGGAAGTATCTCGCGCACGCCGCCATTAGCGACCGCCAGCGCGGTAAGAAAGTTCACGACGGTGTGCGCGATCGAAGGGACATTCTGTAGCGAATAATAACATGCGTACTTCAGTGATACGGGACGTGGATGAACTGGAAGCGCAGGACGTACGCTTAGGTATTGCACGGATGGCTCGGGCATAACAACCTCTAAACCCCACCAATCTGCGTACATGCTGTGTTAAGGTTGTGCACGGATGTAGAACAATATTCGTATACGCACATGTAATGACAGACATACGGTCGGTGGGTGGATATACGCCTGCATGGGAGGGTAGGACAGACTTGCCGGTGGCATAACCGAGAGCCAAGAGCTGGGGTGTCATCTCCTCGATGCCGTTCACTATAGCGTCTGTGCTGGGGAGTGCGCCGCTCAACAACCCTGGATGGTCGGCGGGGTGCCCAAGACCCATATCCGGGGCCGTCATAAGGCTCACAATATTGAGGTCGTCGAGCACCTCTTTCAGTTTCGCCAGTGATGTTGCGGTCACGCTCGCGATCTCTGCCGCTGCACTGGAGACCGTGGATAACTGCAGGCTACGTTCTTTGGCATTCGGTGACGCAGCAGGGGAGGAGGCGGGAGATTGAAGAGCCCCCAGCTTGTCCAACTTCGAGAAGCGCATCTCATGTGCGTCCGCATCAGTGTAGGGCAAGCAAACAGCATGGATAGGGCCCCTGGGGAGCGAAGTGACTGATTCTCCTGTGCGTGTTTTCCCAATCACGATCGGTTCGTCGGTAGTGGGAAGTTGGCGAAGTTGCGAGATGACCTTCTGCGCGGTCTTGGGCTCGAGCAGCTGGGTCTTGACCTTCTGCATCCTCTGGAAGGACGTCACTCCGGGCGCCGAGACCTTTGTGCCTTTGGGGAGAGCAACGGTTGGCGTGGCAAACGGACCGACGATGAGTTCGCGCACGACCAATGCAGACGCATGCGCCCTCTTCTCGGAGCGCGTACGGATGATACGGCGCTCGACGTACTCTTGACGGGCAGCCGCCTCCTTGGCGGCCTCTTCGCGATGAGGCGGGAGGACGGCTTTGTGGTCCTGAGGTCTCAAAGGCACCAAAGAGCGCCAAGAGAAGCGTTTCTGTGAACGGGGAGTGGGCCCTTCAGGAAATCCAGCCGCCTCGTCGGCTGATGGCTGCTGGGAGGATGAAGTGGAAGACTCTGGTGTGGTCACAGGGTGTTCCTCAGGAATGCCTAAGGTTGTATCGTTGAATTGACTTCCATTAGCTGCCGAAGTGTGCTGAGACGCGTACCAGCAGGCTTGATCTCCATGACATGAACCTCCGCCGGAGATTTCTCTGACACCCTCGAAGTGGAACGCGACAACATTCGTAACATCTCGGATGACTCTTGGTAGGTGATATGAGCCGGCAGTGTCTGGAAAGAGTTGGAGAAGAAAGAGAGCAGGAACTGGGTGTCTCCACTGGATGGTAGGCTCCCTACTTAAATAAGCTCCGACGAGGCTAGACGACCCGAGCAGGTTGAGAGGAGGTTCGCACTGCAGATAGACGGCGAAAAAGGAGAGAGGACAGAGGAGCGGCGCGGCGACAGAGGAGGATGACAAGAGCAGCCTTGCAAGTTGAACAAAACAGCTGGTCCCGCCAAAGTAGCCCGAGTAGGAGCATCGAGCAGTGAGAGACAGAGCAAGCGCCCAACGGTCGTCCTGATTGGTGACGTCGTGCGCACCGGCGGTTGCCGAGACACCACAGGGCTGTTTCTGTCTTGTTCACTCTACAGTACTGCTGGCTATTTGCGCCAAGGGTGCATCCACCTGTCTACCGTCTCTATCCACGCGGTCTCAGACCTGTTCACGTTGCGTTCGATTCCAAATCTTGATGGACCGCAGAGTCCCCTGCCACGTTCTGTGCGCTCCGTTTCTTCTCAAGGCGCGGTCCGAGTCAAGTCCACACGTCTCCGTACTACTGACTCCGCAGAGGGTCCTTCCTGCGGCACTTTCCCCCTTAGCGGCAACTCTGCGACGCATGACGAGCGGTGGTCTGCTCAAGAAGTCCTTCGACAGGGATATGCTCGCTTTCCGCAGGCGGCTCGGGTATATGATATCTTGATCCATTCAAAAAGGTCATCAAGTGTCGCTGCTCCCTTGGAGCACTCGTCTTCTGCGTTAGGTCAATCCACTGGGCCGGGATGGCTGACTGTGACATACGTACGGCCCTGACGCCTGAGCGACCAATACAAGGTTTTCTGGAGTCTTCTTCCAGAGTCTTCAGGCACCAGCGTTGGATTCAGGGCATAGCAGTTTGTGGCGGCAACAGAGACAAGGATCGAGGTATGTCTTAACAAAACCCTCTGAGGGCGCATTATGCCTCGGAAAGACCATGGTCCTTTCTCAGGCGTCTATTCACTTTAATATTTTTGTGACGCGTATGATATTGCAGAGTCACGGTGTAGCACGGTGTACTACCAGGCCTCAGCTTTAAAACGTTTGAAATTTGATGAGCGAAGCGCGACAAATCACGTGACGGACGTGTCACGCTCTGCATGTTTGAGCGCTCAGCGCTCAACATTCACCGCCGCAACATTCACCGCTCAAGCCTTGCAGGAGAACTTGACCATAGCGACATATCTGGTGTCCATAACTTTGCAAACGCACCAACACTTTGAGGAACCGGCACGTTAATGCACATGGAAACCAATCAATGTCTAAAAGCCGTTTGTCACCATAGATCAGGCTCGCTTATGCGCAGGATGCGATGCGACGAGATCTTGTCATAAAAGTGACTGACAAAGGCTCGATGGAATACCAGATCTATAGTCGCTTGGCCGAATGCAGGTTGTTATACGACAGCCATACTTTCGCAAACGTACTCCCGCCGACAGCGATCATAGATTCGCCGTACCAGTTCGCGTTCGTTGCAATGCCCATGTACGTGTACTATCCCCAACACTTGGACCACAGCTTTGCTCGTGTCCTGGATACTGATTACTGCGCACAGGTGGTCGAACAGATTTAATCTCCTGCATCTTGACACGGTTGGCCAGGTGATGGATTTCATACATGATACTCTGACGGTCAGTATTGGATCACGCGAAAGGGCTCTGTGTGCTTATGCATCATGATATACACGACAGGGGCTATCATACCTCCATCGCCTCAGGGTTGCTCACAGAGTGGGTCGAGAATCTTCCACGGGGTTTCGTGTAGTATCTGACCCTGCTGGCCGTCTTCCAGGACATATCCCATACCAATATTTTGGTCAACTGGTACATCAGGAAAAACCTCCCGGCATAATGAGATGTAAATTAGTGATATCGTTCAAATAATGCCAATGGTAGCAAATAAGGCGCACTCAGATGGACCGTACAGTTCTAATGTTCATGTTCCGCCACTCATGAAGTCGTTTTGGTAATAATGCTCTAATAAATCAGCTTATATGTGTTACGGTCTGCGAAGCTATTGACGAAGAACGAAGTGCAGTCTTCTAGTACAGTACTCGATGTCCATGTTCGAGGTGCGGCGGTACTACTGAAGTCCGGGAAGAGATGACACGACCGAGTAATATTCTGTATAGGTACAATGCTAGCGATACGGTCACCGTGTCGTGTTAGGGACCGTGAAATCTTGTACAATTTGTGGTCCGGATGTGGCGTGGATGGGAACGGCGTGAACCACTCGACGTACGCAAGGTGATCCGGACGTGCTACGGCGCGATTTGGGAAGAGAACAGACATCGCGCCATCCGGGATCTTGAACACGACGCGGGCTTGCGCAACACGATAACCTATGCTCGTATTGAATCAGCTTTCTCTGTCACCATCGATGGCAGCGCCATGCTGCACAAGTCAAACCTACATACCTGATGTGCCCGTTGGACCTCCAGTGCCGGTATTGATAAGGACTGTGTCGAACCGGGCAGCTACTCCATTGTCATACTTGTTTTTCCGAGCAGGTTGTACATGGACAGTGTCGGCGACCTGGGCGAGCAAGAGAAGGCCCTTGGGATCGTCAATCCAGAGCTTGATACGATGGAAAACCGGGACCTTGCGGAACGGGAAGTACACGCCTGCTGACTTGTGCTCGATCTCGGCACGGGTGAGGGTGGAGGACAAGTCATTGTGCTCAACGACAAACCGTGCGAGTGCATCTCGGAAGTATCTTGCCCCATACTTCGCCGCGATGTCATCGAATGGTATGGCTTTGGCAGATGGGTGCCGCGTCATCTGTAAACGCGGTCGGCGGGCAGGCGGAGTCGTGCCCTTGGGGTACAGCCTAGGACGTCCTCCTTGCGAATTGAGGGGTGCTTGTGGCGCTGTTAGGGCCCCTGCAATGATTGGGTGGTCCAGAGTGTTCGTTGTCGTACTAGGGGGGTCGTGAGAAGGCTGAGGGTGCGCTGAGAGAAGTGGGAGGCCAGGGGTGTGCAGCGCAGACGGCGAGAAGTTGCTCTGCACAGGCGGCTGACCGGATGCTGGCAGCTGGGTCACGGTTGGCCGCTCAGATGTTGACGATGCGTCATGGGCGGCGGTCAGGACAGAACCTAAACTGAACAGTTAGTATTCAATCCACTCGCAACGCTAGCGGACCCACCTGTGCGGAGTTGCCATGCAATGTAAGCCTCGTGCTGTTGCATCTTCTCCCGTCGTTCGAGCCAGGTGGTCATTTGCGAAAACTCGTCCTTGTGATTGGTCGCCCGGTATGCCTCTTTTGTGAAGTCGATGTGTAGTCGCTCAGAGAATTGTGTGTCGTAGTTGTCTGTAGTACCATAGAGCTCGATACAGTGCCGATAGTGGTCGAGGAAGTGGAGCTTCGGCAACTTGAAGTGTTCTCGGATACCCAGATCGACGAAGATACTCTTGTTGGCATGGAACGCCTGCAGAGCGCCATCTAATAGCTTCAGAGTGTCGGTGGTGTGTGCGGGGTACTGTGCAAGGTAGAGAAAGTCGAGGAGTGCACGAGTAGCACGAACCAGTCGAACAGGAGAGGCGCCATTGTGAAGGGGAAGGCCAATCACTAGCCCCAGGAGAATACGGCACATATCCTGATGCTCCCCACCCGTAACACGCGAGAGTCTGGAGATACCGTTTGTGAAGTGGCGAAGACTGTGGTTAGGGGGTAGGCTGGCACATCGTGCATCGATCTCAGCAGGACCGAAGGCGTCTTGGATCCAACTGATGAGGTGCTTCACGACACCTTGGTAGAGCTGGTGAAGGAGATCTGGTGTGATTGCTTCGAAGATGTTTGTGAATGGAAGACGTTCCCAGAAAGGATGGAAGAGCGGCTTGATTCCGGCCTCTTGACACATTTTTGCATACTCGCGTGGGCCTTCGTCCAGAGTGGCCAGCGCATCCAAGACCTTCTGTAGGCTTCGAAGGGGGCGGTCCGTGTCTGAATCCCGGCCGAGCTCTGTTCGCGGGATCTGGCACTTCGGACATTCTCCATTCTTGCAGCCTGTGACCAGCAGTTGTTCGGGATAGTCACCAACGTGGACTGCAAATATAGGGTGGCCACGGCGCACAAGACCATCCCCGCTCGCAACAGCAAGTCCCTCATAGCCAGCGGTTTCCAGAGGCGCAAGAACACGACTTAGGCATGCATGATAAAGGTTAGCCAGTGTGCGACGACGGGCAGCCTTGTTCGCAATGTGCTCAAGCTTCGATGTGGGGAGATAAGCAAGGAGGATCTGCCCGCGACGAGACGGCTTGCATCGAATATCCTTTGGAAGGTTGCCTATGGTCATATAGACGGGGTAGGCACTCTTGTTCCCAATCATCGTCAGCTGAGTCTTGTCCGACGAGATGATGACTGGGATGACAGTGCTACCTTCCTGCTGCCGGTCGAGGGCTTCCTATCAAGCTTAAGATCAGAAAAGTCCTGTCCAACAGCATTGGATAAAACGTACCTGGACGGTCCACCACCAATCACCAGTGTTCATATCAAAGTACACGCGTGCAGTTTGGTCGTCATCAGTGAAGTGGCGCTCTGGGGTTGTCAGGAGGAAGGGTGCGAATTCTGGGTCGCCAAAGAGCGCCTTAATGCACCCTAGAACGTCCCGGTAGTAGACTTCGAATGCCTCACCAGCTACTATAACCTCGTGCCGCTCGAACGGGGGACGTCGGGCACCCAGCTTCTGATCGATGATCATGTTAAGCTCACGCGAGCTGCTGAAGGACAGCCCGAGATGCTCCTTGAGCTGTCAGAAGATATTAGTGACGTTCAATACGGGTGAGACTGGCACAACGTACATCATCAATCTGAATGAGCTCCGTGAATGCAGTTGAGCCCTTATGCCGCAATTTGGCCCAACGGGCGATCTCCCACTCCATCTTGGATGCAAACGGCGCGTAGGGATTCTTACTCCCAAGGCGTGCTTCAATGCCAGCCTGATATCCCCCATATGTTGTGCGATCGTCCAAGGTATCAAGAGCAGCGCCTGCATGGACATTTGGATACGGGGTGATGACTGTTTTGGTCGTTCGAAGACCTTCTTCGGGTTGTTGATGGATAGCCGAAGAGGTCCATGTAGCCCGAGAAAAAGCAGAGTCCTCCGTTGGTGGACTGAGGGAGTATGGGGGATGTGTGGGAGCTGCGGGCTCGAGGACCCGGGGAAGTTCAGACGGAGTGTGTCGTTCTGGTTCCGGGATATGGCTCTCATCCAAGTCGACATCTACAGAATTGATGTCGTGCAGGACAGCGGGGTGTAGCGCTTTTGGGGGTTCGTCATAGTCGTCTAAGGTGTTGTTTAGGTCGTGAAGGTCATCATCGGTGTCGACTGAGGAGGTCGAGAATGGTGTGGTTGGGCGTGAATTGGGATATTCCTCAAGTCCGTGGTCATCATGAGCACCATGATCGTATGCCACTGGGTTGTACAGGCCGAAGAAGTCACCTTCAAAGGTAGCCGGAGGTGCATCCATGTCGACATCCGGATCCAGGAGATTATAGCACAAGCTGACGCAAGGAGACTCTGAGTCAAACGGAGGCGAGCTATCCTGATGCCATGAAGCTGCAGAGTTTGAGCCGTGTCCAAGAGAAGCCAGCAGCTCAGCACGTTCGCGTGCATCCTCCTCTTCACGGATGGCGACACATTCCCGTCGAGTTGTTTGAAGCAGATGGTTGGAGTAACCAGAGTTGGTGAAGGGATGGCTACACCCAGGGCAAACTGGCATGCTGCGTTTTAGTTCAGTGCAGGAAGGATGTTCACAGTTGTTAACGACATTACCTCCTCGCTTGGGTGATCACTGCCTGGTGTCAGGCGGGTAGTAGCATTTACCGTGCCGGAGCCTGTTGAGCACCAGGAACACTGCTGACTGCTGCGGCCGAGGCGGCAAGGCGTACTTGACATAGTCCATCTAGTGCGGTGAAACCGGAAAGTTCTATGGTGTTACAATTTTCCCCCGTGTCTCTGCCCTGTAAATAGTGCCGGGGATGGACAGGGGGAGCTGCGACCACTCACATTCCTTTTCCTTGTCCCTCTTGCTTTTTCTCCCTCCAAGTCCCAGGCCGACACCGTTGTCGTGCACCCTCTTGAATCTCCCTGAAAAACATAATGTCAACAAGAACACTACGCCCCAAGCAGAAGGCTGCATCAACAAACCTTAACCCTCCAACCAAAGCTGATTCTGCTGGAGACGTGTCCATGCCATCAGCTGTGCCACACCGCCGGGGCCAGCGTAAGGCTAAGAAGGCCGCCCCCTCACCCCCTGGGGAGGTCCCTACCAGTATGTCAGCCTTTGCATATTGTCATACTGGATGAGCAACTTACTGTAACAGCGCCAGGTCATGTGTCAATTGGAAAGAAGCGGGTTCTGTCTGAACCGGGGGAGCCTGACATGACTCAGCCAGCCAAGAAAGTTGTGACATTGATCGCCACTGTGCCTGCATGTGAGAATAATCCATAGTCATTTGTGTAAACCATGAGTACTGACGAGGATCTGCAAGTGGGCGGCACGGGTGCTGGTGGTGACGCCACCATCGCCCACGAGATTATGGCTACACCTGTTAAGCCGCCGAAGCATGCCCGTAGTAAGTACCTTGAATTCGAGTGATTTACGCTCCGTGGCTTACCTTGTTCTGCCTCATAGAAGTCACCGACACATTCCGAGCTCTCCCTAACAGCTTGAACAAGCTGTCAAAGCCTATGCACCCCATCGCTGAATCTCAGGCGCTGGCAGAAGAACAGCACAGCCTCTTGCATGATGTTCAGAACGCAGACGAAGACACACCGTCCGATGTTGACAGTCTTCATGTTGAGGACGTTGATCAGATGGCAGAGACCCTTGCTGAGATGTCGGAGTCTGAGGACGAGCTGCTGAATTCTCTGGACTCCAACCCTGCCGCGCTCGAGGCATGTCTAGCCGCTGAGGTGAGTATTATTTCAATTGAGACCGCATCATCACATCCATTGAGCATATCTTCCTATAGGCCCCGGTATGGAGTCAATCTTCAGTCAGTGCAAAGGGTAAGGAGAAAGAGACAACATCTGTGAACGTACAGAATGTTGGTCATATCACACTTGCTCTGCTCGACCCTCGTCACCTCAAATCAGAAGCCGGACCTTCGATATCCATGACATCCCCTGCGGGGGTATTAGTGAGTTAATCTCCTTGAGGATATTCATGAATCACTGACCTTGCGAGGGTTAAGAGCTCGAGCTCACTTGCTGCAGGCGGGGACAACTCGAAGACGATGGTGGTTGCTGGCAAGAAACCTGACCGGCGTGAGAAGGTAAAGATCCTTCACTAGTACACATTTCTTGACCAACTAACATGTCACATTAGAATCCCACGGTTCAGAGCAAGACGCAGGCGCGTGCGCAGTTAGAGGTACGCCTACCATCATCTCTACCACCACGCCCACAGATCTTCATCAGTCTGCCTTTCACTGCACTACAGCGTCCTGCCTTCAAGAATTCTACAACACTTACGACTCCTAGTCTCCACTCGGATGATCTAGTCGCCCTGGCAGACTCGGCTGTGCCACACACAGGCTCGCAGAGCAGCACCGACGACGCTGAACCCTCCTTGGCTGCTGCAGACTACAAGATTGTCTACTCTGGTCGGGGTGGCCCCATTTCGCTGAAATCGCAGCATTCTGACATCCAAGATGTCATTCGTGCGGCATCCCATCACCTCGAACGAGACCTGGTAGCTGTGAACGCCTTTCCCGATGCACGCAACCGTGGTCGGTCTGTTCGCATGGCGCTGGTGGAGACAGTCAAGAGGATGCACCCACACAAAAGGTATGCCCAGCTTGCCATACGTATGGTGACCGACGGCCCCTTCACGCGTGTTATTGCATCCATCGTACGCTCACGTTGTTGTTCATTTTATTTATGTCAATTAACTACTATATTGCAAACCTTTCAGCCAAATCAACGTATCAGTACGTTCCGAGGCCGTGTCAAAGAGAAGAGTGACATCGCAGTTGCACATTCATATGGCCTAGTACCTGGGAAGGCTCAGGAGCAGGTTGCGTGGCTCTTGCCTGAACTGATCTACATTTATCCCACGGACTATGAGGTAGGTGCATCGTGCTCCACCCATTGCTGTTCCACTCATTGTGCCCCTTTAGAAGAGATATATCGCCGAGGCCAAGCCATACCAGCACCCGATTGTGGCATCGATCCTCCGTGAAGTGTTCTTCAAGGGGCCAACGTCATTTGCATGCAAGAACGTCGACATATTTGCCTCTTCTCTTCCACCGCGCCCGGAAAAGGAGATCCCGATGGTGATGCTCGCCCTGGTTGGTGCCGCAGTACGTTGATTTCATTCCTAAGTGGTTTACTATATCCTAAGTAGCCTCATTGGAACAGATACATGCCTCGCTGATGGACTGGTCATCGGGTCATTTTGTCAGCGCAAGCAGCTTTTCTGCTGATAGGTACTATGATGCATACAACGAACATCTCACTTTCTTGAAGGGGATCAAGCACAATAGCGCGAGCAAATACCATACAATGATGTACAAGCTATATGCTACCACAAGGTATGCTATGTCTACTCCCTTCAGCATGTATTTGACATCTTTGGACAGCGGCGCCACACAGACAAACGGCCTAAATAACTCTGTGACTGCTTCCTCGGCGCTGACACGCCTTAACCTCTCCGCCATGGACGAAGACTGAGTACATCCCCATCATGTCTTCTTACTGTCGTCTCTGTGGCCGGCGCGGCCGCGTGAACCTGATACCGCCACTCCCTGTCTGCTCACCCTTGCACTTCAATCCCGACCTCTATCTTATCTTCTTGTAGTATATAGTTTCTCGTGTGGCTGCCACAGCGCTATCCAACATTCGTTGTCGTCCTGCTTCATTCCCACTCCTCGCTCCTCATCGCCCTACTCTACTCCGCCGCCTGTCGCCTGCTGCCCGCCGCTTTCCCCACTATATTTTACGGTTACCTCTCCCGGTGTCCGTGACACCATAATACCCACTTGTTACTGTCTTACTTCGTGTCCTGCATGGTCACGCCGCATGCCCAGTAGGGTTCCGTGCCCGTCATATAATAAATTCGCTCTAATGTCCATATTTCGCGTGACCAGGCTGTGCCCCATTGGCTCAATTGTTAGACTAATGCTTTGATAATTGATGCTCATCTCTCAACCACGAGCTACTAATAAATGACTCATTATGCGAGAAGAATCTATAACCGAGCACTCGCGAGTACGGATACTCGCCCACTCACCCGTCTCTACTCAGACTAAGTGCTTCTCGTTATTTCGGGACCTTAATCGTTAGACTAATCCACTATTCCCGCTTATTATGGTTAATAAGTTATCATTATAGAGGGAGGTTTTTCCTGATGTACTGCAGACACCATCCGACGGACGAATGCAATGAGCGCGCGCGCGAGCACCGTCTGTCTCCGGATATTGTCTACGCCCTATACGACTTCGACCTGTCCTTGATCCTACCGCCAGACACATCTCTGACCGACTGCCGCCGACCATCTGTGGAGTCGCTCGACGGCATGGGGGTTTACAAGCCGTTCGACGTGAATCAAGGTGAACGGTATTATAATCCTTTCGCATTCGACGTCGCATGCCTTGGTAATGTATATTTGTATTGGCTTAGCGTAAGTCGTCTGCACATGCGCAGTATTGGCCACGCTGCTGATATGTACAATTTGCATGGCACAGAAATCGGTTTCCGCTGTACCGCTTCTTGCACCCTTGTTCGGAAGGATGACGACGTCGGTCGTAAACGATCGGTGGAACGCTGAAGAAGCGTTGACGTTCGTCAGGGAGATCCGGGCGGGCCTTACGTGGGAGACCCTGAGCTCCCAGGCTGCGCAGGAAGCAGACCTTGAGTGTTTAGACGAGCCCGAACTCTATTGGCATTATCTTTCCACTGAGTTCCAGTCTCGATGGAAGAGCCACCGGCCACCACGCACTTCTTGGTTGACGAAGTGGGTGCAGAGAGCGAACGGCACCCACACTGGGTGCTGGATTATTGGACACATGCGTCGTATTCTGAATATATGACTGGACCATCGTAGTGTCCTGTCACATCTTTATTGCCCTGTCTTATTTTGTGCTTTTTATATCTTGCAAAATGATCCCACAGTCGCTTCCCGAAACTGTCTCTAGAACGGTTCAACTCCCGTAAGCTCTGTTTCGGGAAAAAGAAGACTGTGACCCACTCCCCATTTGTCCTTGTGAAGTAAGTTCTACACATAGCTGATATCTTGGAAAAAAACCTAACTTCTTCCTCGCAACGTAGCTACGCCTCGCATGCGCGCAAGACCTCAAGAACAGAAATTTGATGATAAAACTCGTGGAACATGGTTCGGTCGAGCACGCAGTCTATCAAACATCCCTCCAGGAAGGAGAATTTGTCTTTTCCGACGATTCCACCTTTCCGTGCATTCTACCTGCAGCAGCGATCCCGGATTCTCCTATGAGTACTCGTTTCCTCACATATGAACGAGACTTGGTCTCGGAGGCCGTGTCACGGGTGGGGCCCATATCTATATTTGAAGCACATGCAGTCTCATGGGGAGGTACTGCGTTGTATCGAATGCCCTTTGAAGGTTTAGATCTCACCGCCGTGGGGGAACGACCCGGTCTGATGGCGCTATTTGACCGAATGACAGATCATTCCGTCTCACGACGATTCACGGCAGAGCAAGCACTGCAGTTCTTCGAGAGCATCACCACGGACTCGGAGCTGTCGTATGACACGTTCAAGATCCCGCGCTAAAGTCGGACTACGAGGCGATGCGGAATGCGGACATGTACTGGTCAAAGCTGTCGGCCGAGGATGTCTCGTGTTGGGGTGTATATCGCACGCCCGCTCGGTCGCGGCTCGTGCATGTCTTGGATTGGATTCTGGACCATAAGGTGGTCTGGAGGGCTGTGACATACATCCGTCGGGTGCTACGCATGTAACGTCGTCGTTTACATATGTTCAACTAATGCATAGCCTCTATTCTGCGTATCAATCACTGGTAACATTTTTGGTTTCGCCAGCTCAACTATACCGGAGTCGTGGCGAGTAACTGGAATTTGAATCCTGACGTATGCGCGCCAGCTTGAAGCAGGCAAGCGCCACTGCATGAACAATTCCCACGAGATCTCAACATAAGTACGTGTGCGCCACCTTTCGACACCAGGCTATACGTATCACCCTGGGTATTATAGTTTCCGTCCATGGCACACGAGGCACGTATTCGTGTGTTGCACGGCCGCACCAACTGTCTGTCATGTAACATCGGAGGCACGTTTGATGACGAGGATGGTGAACATCATATACTCCCTGAGGTGGGTTTATTTAACATGAGCTTGACGCGATGATCCTGACACCATCGAGGATCCAGCTCCCTGGAGGCTCCGTAGAGGGCTTGCGCTCCATAACAACAACGTACAAAACGGGTGTTGTATCATTTTGGGACAGCTATCGCAAGATGTTAGCGTCGGTCGGGATCACGCTCTACGACTTCACACCCTACGGCTGGGAGATATCAAGTATGATCCCAAGTCAGCGACCAGCGGTTCTTCCTTTCTCAAATGGCTGTAATCATACGTCGCCTTTAGCCATATCTGTTCTGCCCGTAAGTTCCTTCTATAACAAAGGTGTATTATATGTTGACAGAACCCGCGATGAAGTTCTATCTGGGCTGTGGCCAAGATGACATGCAGCGTAATGTGATCATAAAGCTCGTAGATCATGGTACCGACGAGCATCAGATTTACTCTCGCCTCTCGCGCTGTGAGGCGCTTTACGATCCCTGCAAGTTTGCCGGCGTCCTCCCGCCTACTGCCATCCTGAGTTCTCCCCACGGATTCAGTTTCGTTGTAATGCCCATGTGAGTGGTACCCGTATTTGGGAGATTGCCTGACTCATATTCGGTCAGGTGGACCACTGCATACCGCCTCCGCTTGCAGCAACTTGACACGATCCGTCAAGTATTTTCGTTCATTCGATGTACGCTGATGGTACGCAGCGAGGCTGATCATGAAGTAGTGTTCACATTTATGACCTAATCTCAGGGTCTATCACTCCTCCATACACATAGGATCGCGCACAGAGTTCGTACCCCTCAGTTCACCCTTACCCTCATTCTATGGTGCCAACAGTGTTGCAGGATATCGATGACTCCAATATCGTCACGAACTGGTTTTGTTATGACAACGACTGGGACCATCGCCTTCAGCGGATTCTGGAGCACTGTCAAACTCCGGATGCACTCTATGCTCTGTTCGACTTCGATCTGTCTATACAGCTACCTGCTGAGACATCTCTCAAGCACTGTCGCCGCCCTGCCGACGAGGCACTCATAGGCAAGTCGTTCTATCACCCGGGAGATATAACTATGGGCGAATCGTATTACAATCCGTTTGCGTATGATGTCGCCTGCCTCGCCAACATCTTCATCTTCCACTTTTCGGTGAGTGAGCAGATCTTGTTCGTGACTGCATCGTATGACACATCTATAGGAAGCTATCCCGCTCGTCCCACTCCTTGCGCCACTATTTGGGAAGATGACGATAAGCCCCGTTGCTAATCGGTTTACCGCCGAAGAGGCTCTCACCTTCTTCCGCGAGATCGAGGCGGCCTGTTCTGTTGTATTCGGACCACGCATACGATACACGTAAATACATTCGTTTGTTTTCGTATTCAAAGCTACTCCGCCCCATATCGTAGTTAGGCGCCCATCGTAGATTTGCGCGACGATTTTGAGCGCCCACCTCATCGTTCTTTTCCCGAACGCTGAGGTCGCGCCGCTACGATAGGTAACTATTAATATCATCGTTCTTTTCCCGAACGCTGAGGTCGCGCCGCTACGATAGTTGCTACGCTCACAGGTTATGAGCCCTGCCTCAATGTCGCTCTCCCACTCAACCCCCAACGCTCCGAACCTCTTCAACGTTCCCAAGCTCGCGCAGGATGGATCCAACTGGATCACCTACAAGGAGCGGATGCACACGGTTCTCGGGGCACGCGGTCTGATGCGACATCTAACTGGTACGGCTCGTCGTCCTCCCTCTCCCCCTCCTTGGCCCCGTACAAAGTCCGAGCCCGCGACAAGTACCGAGCAGACGCCAGGTCTCGCGACCACGAGCGCCGCTCCGAGTACCGCGCGAGGCGAAATTCCGCAGCGCGAGTCCGGCGTGAAGCCCGACCCGCTAGCGAGCCTGTCGGACGACGACTACTTCGCCAAGGTTGAGGCTGCAGAGGCGAAACTCGACGACTACGACCAGAAAGAGTTCGCGACCCGGCAACAGATCTACGGAACGATCACCGACTCGCTCCTCCTCAAAGTCAAAGACCTGCCGACCGCGTTGGCCGTCTGGAGCGCTGTCATGAAGGAGCATGAAGGGAAGTCGGAGATGTACGCTAGCAGCGTCCGCACGCGCTTGCTTAATACGAGGTGCGTCGAGGGCGGCGACGTGCGCGAGCACTTCGACACGCTCGCCCGCTTCCGTGAGGAGCTCGCTGGCATGGGCTCCCCACTCCCCAATCCCGAGTTCTCCGCCGCGATCTTCCAGTCGCTCCCCGAGTCGTACGGCACGCTTCTCACGACACTCTCGACCACCGCGCGCATGACGGGAAACCTCCTCTCGCCCAGCGATATTATCTTCGCCGTCAGTGAAGAGTTCGACCGTCGCAAGCTCAACGCACCCAGCTCGTCGAGCGACTCGGCGCTCGCTGCGCAGCCCAGCGCGCTGCTTGAATGCTTCAACTGCAAGCGCAAGGGCCATATCAAGGCCGACTGCTGGCGCAAAGGCGGAGGGAAGGAAGGGCAAGGCCCTAGGAGCCAGGCGTCTCGAGGGCGCAGGCGCGGCGGCAGAAACGGCAGCAGAGCGCAGACGTCCGCCAATGCGGCCGTCGACAACGCCGGTGAGCACGCATTCGCTATCGCACTCGGAAGCGTCGCAAATCCCGGCGACGCGATCGCGCGTCGGCGTGTCGAGGTCTACGACAGTGGCTCGTCGCGCCACATCTTCCCCTGTCGCGAGTCTTTCGTCACGTACGACAAGCTCGACCCACCGCGGCCTATCACCGCAGCAGACGGGCGCTCCTTCTCAGCCATCGGCGAAGGAAGCGTGCGCGTGCAGATTCCCAACGGTGCCGGCAAGACGACCGTACTGTTGGAGAAGGTGCTCCACGCCCCCGATATTGCGTTCGCTCTCGTGTCAATTCGACGCGCCGACGAAGCGGGATATTCGGCCGTATTCGAGAAGGGCGAATGCCGCTTCCTCCATCGCAATTCCGGGACAGTCATCGGACGAGTCCCGCTATTAAACGGACTCTACCAAGTCACGCACCAGGACGTAGCAGCCGCTACTGGAGTTGGAAAGCTCCCGGAGACTGAGCTGACGAACCTGGAGCTCCACCGTCGCCTCGGCCACGTGTCACAGCACGTATTGCTGCGCATGGTCGAACAGCAGCGCGTCGCCGGCGTAAAGCTCACGGACGACTCTACCACTGAGGTCTGTGAAGCATGCATCCAGGCGAAAATCACACGCGCACCAGTGCCGGACGAACACCAGTCCGCGCTCGCTAAGAAGTACGGCGATCGCTTTCACGCCGACACATGGAGCGCCGGTACCGTTTCGCTAGGAGGCAACAAGTACACGACATCGTGGACGGACGACCACTCGCGTTGGACGCACACCTTCGTCCAGAAGGAGAAGAGCCAGGCATTCAAGTCGTACAAGCAGCTCGAAGCCGAGCTCGAGACGCAGGAGGGCCGTCGCATCAAAGAACTCCAGACCGACAACGGCGGCGAGTTCTGCGGCCACGACTTCGAAGAGCACCTTCGAGCGAAGGGCACAAAACATCGCACGTCCGTGCACGACACTCCCGAGCACAACGGTGTCGCAGAGCGCGTCAATCGTACGCTCGCGGAGCACTCGCGCGCCATGCTCATCGATTCGGGACTCCCCAAGTCGCTCTGGAGCTACGCTATCCTGCACGCTACCTGGCTGAAAAATCGCACAGCGACTCGCGCTCTAGGTGGCCTAACGCCTTATCAGCAGCGGTACGGCGAACCTCCCGACCTGCGCGACCTGCACCGCTTCGGAGCGAAGCTCTGGGTCCGCAAGGAGCAGTCGGAGAAGATGGACAGCAAAGCACGCGAAGGTCGCTTCCTCGGATACGCACCGAATGCGAAAGGCTATCGCGTCTACTGGCCCAACAAGCGCACCGTTGGCGTCGAGCGCAACGTTCGCTTCGTCGAGAACGAGCCGACTCCGGTCGCCGACGAGCAGCTCGAGGGGGCGACGACCGACAAGGGCGACCCACCCGTACGTTCCGAGCCGCCCGCGCCACCCGTACCCGTCTCGCTCGAACCCACGCATGCGCCGTCTCCGCCAATGTCTCCGATTTGCGAGCCGCAGCCAATTGTCGCAGACAACGAATCGGAGGAAGTAGCGCTCCCCGAGCCTGCGCTAGGTCGAGGCCAGCGCATCCGCAAGCCGTCCGAGTACGTTCTCGTAATTCAGGCCGGGCAGGAGCCCCAAACCCTCGCGCAAGCGCAAGCGTCCCCCGATTGGGCGCATTGGAAGGCCGCGATCAACAAGGAGAACGCCAATCTCCTAGAGCATGACACGTATGAGCTCGTCGAACCGCCGACCGACGTCAACGTCGTTGGATGTCGCTACGTCTTTCGCATCAAGCGCGACGCCGACGGCAATATCACGCTCTTCAAGGCGCGCTTGGTCGCGCAAGGGCACACCCAGGTCCCCGGTCTTGATTTCAACGAAACGTTCGCGCCGGTCGCCAAGCTCTCCTCCATTCGCACCATCCTCGCCCTAGCCGCTCGCTACGACTGGGAGCTCGAGCAGATGGACGTCAAGTCAGCGTACCTTAACAGTCGACTCGACGAGACGATATACATGCGCCAACCTCCCGGATCAGCTGCTCCCGGAAAAGAGCACCTCGTTTGCCGTCTCAAGAAGACGCTTTATGGTCTCAAGCAAGCTGGCCGAGGCTGGTACAAGACATTGTCCGCAGCGATGACCACCATGGGCCTCACGCGCTGCGCCGCCGATCACGCGATGTGGTACAGACGCAACGGCGACTCGACACTCATCGTCGCCTCGTCCGTCGACGACCTCACGATCGCAGGCACACCCGATCTCGTCGCTACGTTCAAGTCAGACATCAAGTCGCACTTCGATATGAGCGACCTCGGCCCCATGCACTGGATTCTCGGAATCGAAGTCCAACGCGACCGCGCCGCTCGAACGCTTGCAATTTCGCAGCGCGCGTACATAGATACGATCGTCGCCCGCTTCAACCTCGAAAGCGCAAACCCCGCGACCACGCCGCTCCAGCCAGGGGGCGCACTAGGCAAACATCAATCGCCCGCTACCCCGCGCCAGTTCGAGGAAATGCGCGACGTACCGTACCGCGAAGCTGTCGGATCGCTCATGTACGCCGCGATGGGAACGCGACCGGACGTCACGTTCGCAGTCACCGCGCTCTCGCAATTCATGCAGAACCCCGGGCGCGCGCACTGGGACGCCGTAAAGCGCGTCCTCCGCTATCTCAAAGGCACGCGAGAACTCTGGCTCATCTACGGCGACACACGAAACGGCATCAAAGGCTTCTCGGACGCAGACTGGGGCTCGACAACCGAACATCGCCATTCGATCAGTGGCTACGTCTACACCCTGGACGGCGGCGCGATCTCCTGGTCCGCCAAGAAGCAGAACGTCGTCGCGCTCTCGAGCACGGAGGCGGAATACATCGCGCTCACTCACGCTGCCAAGGAAGCGCTGTGGCTACGGTACATTCTCGCCGACATCATCCACCCCGACGTCGCTAAACATCCGCTCGCGCTCTACTGCGACAACCGCTCCGCGATCGCGCTCGCCAAGGACAACGCCTTCCACCCCCGTACTAAACACATCGACATTCGTTTCCACTTTATTCGCGAAGCTGTCGAAGACAACAAACTCTCTCTCGAACACCTCCGCACCGAGGACATGCCGGCTGACTTGTTCACCAAGGCACTCCCGCGCCCACGTCTGGAGCACCTCTTTGCTCTCTTCGGGCTACGTTTGCTTTGAGGGGGCGTGTTGTATTCGGACCACGCATACGATACACGTAAATACATTCGTTTGTTTTCGTATTCAAAGCTACTCCGCCCCATATCGTAGTTAGGCGCCCATCGTAGATTTGCGCGACGATTTTGAGCGCCCACCTCATCGTTCTTTTCCCGAACGCTGAGGTCGCGCCGCTACGATAGGTAACTATTAATATCATCGTTCTTTTCCCGAACGCTGAGGTCGCGCCGCTACGATAGTTGCTACGCTCACATGTTCCCCCGAGGTTCTCGATGGGAATATTGTATTGAAGGCCTCGGAGGAAGCTCTCGATGACCCGAATGTATACTGGGCGAGAGTGAGTCCCGACATGCAGCGGCGCTGGCAGTCCCACCGCCCTATGCTGCCCACTCGGACGATTCGTCTGCTCCGCTGGGCGATGTGCAATACATTTGTATGGAGGACTGTTGTGTATGTCCGGGACCTCTTATACATTTGAACATATCTTACGGCTTGCTGCGTTCTATAACCACCTGCTTCCTTTTCTGAGATTATCTGCACCTCTCGGCCTGGAAATATAATGACTAATTGCAAAATTCTGTGTTATAGTACTTCAAAAGACTGAAAGTCGAAGATCTAATGGGCATAGTGCTGTTAGCCAAGGATCAATATTGTGACTTCGGCGCTTGTTCATCGTGTTGAAACGTCGTACGCGCCGACAGCAAGCCTTCACGGCATCCGAGCTCCTTTGAAGGACCCACTATCCGGGCCCGACCAGTGAAGCACAAGTAGGTGTCTGAACACTACTATAGATGGTATATTTGTCCGGGACAAACAAACTGTTGTGAAATCCGGACTGCAGATTCTTATGCAACACACTGTAATCTTCCAAAAGCTCCGCCCGACCTCGCGGCCGACTGGGCGTGTAGGGCCTGTGATAGTCCCTACAATTTTGGCAGATGCCTCAGAGCCCGGGGGCGGCTGCGTTGACAGAAGGTTGTATACCGAACCGAATTGCACGAAGTGGAGCCCTACAGTCACAGCACGCCGCCACTCAATTTTCCTAATCAAATTCGTGCACGTACATACCATGGACTAATCACTACCGAGCGATAGTCCATTCCGTTCACCCATAGATCTGACCCTGATCATTCTAAAAAGCAAGCCTACGGACTCTAGCACATCCTTCAAATAGATTGCGCCATGCGCTACACCCTCGGTACACCCTGGGCCACCTCGGGGTACGTCGACGCGATGAGCTGTAAGCCCAAGTCACCCATCAGCACCTACGATCTCCCGACGCGGGAATCAAGTGGCGAAGACATACCGCGAAGAGAGCAGGGGCACGGATAGCGAGCACCTGCGGGTCCTCGCCAAGCCCCACAAAGCTGTCGTGCGGTCAGCATCACTTTGGGACAAATGCAGAGTCAGCTCAACACGCACATGGTAGAAACACCCGCCTCGATCGCCGACGAGAGCGTGAGTGCTGTGAGATTAAGCGGCCGTCAGTAGCAGGGTCGAGTGAGACGGGCTGGGCGAGTGGCATACAGCATTGCAGACCAATGAGGAACGCGAAGACGAGCACGGGCGCAGTGTACTGCCCGTCGGCGTTGTACGACGGGTGCGTGACTAGCGTGCACAGGTCCCTGTCAATAACGCCAAGTCACTAGGATTCGGATGGGGTAACTCACAATGCAGGTAGAGGTATGCAAACAGCGAGCATAGCAGACCGATGGCATAGGCACCCCAGGTGAGGGCTAGAGTCAAACGCATCAATGACATCTACACCGATGTGAACATATAAGTACTCACCCATCCCGACCAGAGAGTCGTTGACCAAAGCGTCGATACCGCGGTCCTTGAAAAGCCGCCAAGTATCCTTCGCCGCACTGATGTACGGCTTTCCGTACAGAGCTATGGCACCGCATCAGTACCCAATCAAACTCTGGAAGTAGAGACGACACACCAATCTCAATGTACGCATACCTACGGATACAGATTGTAAGGTTATGAACTATCAGTCAGAGATGCAGTCTGTCCATACGTACCTGTTAAAGTACTCGACAGCACTCTCGATGCAACCGATGAAGCACTCGGCGCACAGTGCCAAGCAGGCCTCGACCGCTATAGAACAACGCAACACGAAGTTAGCATCAAGTTCGGTGAATGGACACAATAGCCACGGGCGACGAGAGCAGATACATACGGTGACCATCAGCGTTTGCATTGTTGCGCGCCACATTCAGCAACATCTTAACGAGCTCGAGGAGCGTAACGATTAGCGAGCCGAAGGCAATGGATCCCAGCGAGAGTGTCGAGGCGCGAACGAACGACGAAAGAGTTGGGTGCGATGGCTAGCCATGATTGTCCATCATACTGTTGCTGCAAAGGGCAGCAGATAGTGCTCACCATCATACCCTGTTCACGAGGACCAAAGTAGTACCAGCCTGTGCAGAACGGTCAGCCGCATATTGCATTATAAAAGAGGTGTACGTACTGCCGAAAGGCCCACCAGCAAGCGTCGCAAGCGCTACATTGCCAATGACCTGCGACGTCCAAAGGAACGAGAAGGTCTCGTAGATGATGAAACCAATGACCTTCCCCTTGGAGCATGTTTCACCGAAATCGCAAGCTAGAAGATGTCAATCACGCTGTGAGAGGCTAGCAGCATATCAGTACTTACTCGGGCTGCCCGGGGTATACTTCACGTAACTAGATATTGACATGAGCTATCGCCTGAACATTCGGGCTATTGAACACGTACGTAGCGATGACAGTGAAAGTGTACAACCTAGACGTGCATATATGCGTCAATAAATCATGACTCTGATATACAGCGTATGCTTACACGCTAAGACCAGCTTGCAAGATCAGTGCAATAAATGCGACAAAGTAGACACTTGGGTGATGCCTGGTCACGTCCATGACAACTTGAAGGAGGAGAGATGCGAGCGGGATACGCGAACGGTAACCCCAGTATGCGAGCACAGACACGAGGGCGATGATGGTGAAAACGATTGCTCCCGCTGCGAGACCAAGGTCAGTACGCGTATGGGTTGACGTTGCATGGGTGGGCGTACACCAATACTTGGTGATCCAATAATAGACGGCAATTCCTCTGCAGTCACGGTCACGATCAGCAAGACCCATGGGCGCATCCGGAAACGCAGACCACTGACATGTTGAGCAGTACAGATAGAACTAGGGTGATATGCATGATAATTTTCGTGAAGAGGCGTGTGAGGATGAGGTAGAGAGCCGAAAGCAGTAGGCCTGCGCCAGTTACGAAGAGCAACAGAATCACAGTATGGCTGCATAGGCGTTTCTAAGTGGCTCGTCCTCCGAGGCTCATGAAGAGACTCACTAGTTGAGAGTTATGCCTTTCCCAGTGCCGTCCGAGCCCACACCACCGCCCAACCCCCCAGCATTCTTGAATTTGGACAGAGTTATGGCCGCTATGATGGCGAAACCAACGAGCTGAACGCCAAACACCCATGATTAGCTTCTAGGAACCAAATATCACGATATGCACGCACCTGGGCAATGAAGAGTATGAGGAAGATGGGGTCATTGATCCTCTTCTTTGGCTTGAACCGCTCGCCCGCGTAGGGTGATTTAGAATCTCCACCGTACTCTGATTGCGGGGCTGGCGGGGGCGCGTAAGCTGTCTGTGCATAGTAGGGTGCAGGTCCAGGGTCTGGTGCGCCGTAGACAGGCTGGTATGGGTGGGGCGACGAGGACGGCCAACCAGACATGTTGATTGTGATGTATGCAGGCAAGTGTTCGTGCCCCGAGACTCAGAGGTCGAGTGCAGAGGTAGATGCGTATGTCGTGGTGAGCAATCAAAGAACTTGTACAAGGTCGTGGGCGCCAGATGGCTGTCGTGAGGAGAGGCTGGGGCGTGGGGAGAGAGCGGGGGCGGTGAGGAGCGGGGGCAAGACAAGAACATGGCCAGGCAGTCCTGATCCTGATCCATGCCAAATTCGCTCACAGCATCCCGATGACGTCGCAGGCGCGCGCTTCCCTCACTGCTGGATTTCCCCGATGCATCTCGGATGCATCTCTCGTTTGGCGGGGGTCTCATCATGCACGGACTGTACAGTACTGATGAGTACTACTGCCGCAGCGGGTGAAGAATCAGGACGTCTGGGATACTCGTCTTCTGATACTTATATTCATCTTCTAATACTTATTCGCATACGTTTACAAGACTTGTGTGCAACAGCAGTGAGCACAGCCTAGCTACCCTCGCATCCTGCGCCTCACGCGCACGGCCACCAGCACCAATTTCACAACTGTAACCCGCAGAGCCCCGAATCAAATCTTCCTCCAAGTTCTTGGCTGCTAATTTCTCGTGCAAGGACTGTCGTTCCCCGGAAATTTGCGTCAAGTTTTGTTCAGTCCTCCGATGAGTGACTCCACGCGGGGCGTGAACTGCAAGAATCGTCCATTTATCTTCCGCATAAGCTTAAGATAGGAAGTCAATGCCTGACTTAGAGCCGGAGTTGCTCGCTCCCTCACCTTGAAAAGCCAATGCCTTTTTTGACATGTGTAATGGCTTTGCATCAAGATGATCGAGAGGTTTCCAAGTTCGTCGTCGCGATATGATGTATCCTACTGCTGGAAGCGAACTGAGAACGCCGAACACCCCAACGGCCATTCAGGACTTTCCAGCCATTGAATTAATGTTAAATTACCCCTCTTAGCAGTAGTACTCGTACTAGTCCGCAAAGATCTGCGTTTGGTCGCCGCTGAGAAGACCTACAGTACAAGCACCCATATGGAACAACGCAGCTTGTGCCTAAGACCTTCCCGCGGCCAGTCTAAGTACACAAAAGGTAAAGTTCGTTGACATTGCCCGAAGTTCCAAACTCTCTTCATTGTGGGGAAAAAGGTTGATCGTGGCGAGCCACGGTTCCGGCAGAATCTTCTTCAGACCCTGAATTCGCACGGCGCCCCCATGTGGTCTGGCTGGCGGCATGGCGCGATGTCCAGTGCATTTGGAACGCTACGCCTATGAGTCGTACAACGAGAATATATGACTACACTGCCAAGGGTTTCAACGTCAGAGCTACAGACCGAGAGTAGCTGCGTATATGATACCATGTATGATACAGACTGTCCGATAGACGGTGCAAGGGCGGCGGGAGCAATGTGAGACCCGAGATAAAAGACGTCGAGGACAAGGGTGGACAACGGAGACAGAATGTGACAACGAGGGGCCTTGGTCGTGGTGGTGCTTCATCCGTGTATGATGGGTGATGATGACTTGGGGGGCAGCTTGTAGCTAAAACGACGCGACACTGTTCGGAGCCTTACCAGCACGATGGCGTTCAGCGAGAGCGCAGTCTTGTAAGAGAAGGCGCGCACGTACCGAGTCAAAAAGACTGAGCCCCCAAATCGACGGCGTCAATTAGCGCGGACGCTCTCTGGGGGATCCCGGAAGCGAACCACGAGCACGGTGACGTTGTCCGACGAGTAGTTGCGATAGGCATGATCCAGAAGCTCTTCTGCAGCTTTTCGTGGATCCATAATTCCGCGAACAAGCTCAACTGCCGCCTGGTCGCTGACCACGTCCCATAGCTGATTGGAGATGAGCATAACCCGCCCATGACGAAATCACGACACATACCCCATCGCAAGCCAGGATCAGGAACTCGTCTTCTTCACTCAACTCGGTCTCCGTAGTGTATGGGGAGCCGACAACGAATTCCTTCATCGAGGAATCGCCTAGACTGCGCGTCACTGCAAGAACGCCGTTGACACGTCCGCTCATGACGAATCCGCCCGCGTCCATGATGCGTTTGGCCTCTTGTTTGTCCGATCCTTTGTGATCGTACGTCAGTCGGACAGCTTTGCCAAACCGACAGAGCACGCCTCTCGCGTCGCCTGCGTTGGCACAATATAGCACCCTGCGGACGGTTCCAGACGGGACGAAGGTCTTATCTGGCTTGGATTGAGTCTTATGCGCGTCGTCTGTATTACCGGACGGAGCACAGTGTGAAGACGCGCCACCCACGCTCTTGATAGCATGCATGAGCTTACTTGTCGTGGTCTTCTTCGACGACTCTCCATCGGTACTACTTTCGTCATTGGACACGCCGGAGATGTTGGGAGAAAGCGCCTCAAAGTCGGGCGGGAGGAATGATTGTCGTCCGTTCTCGTCCTCAAGACGTAAGAACGCGGTGACCGCGGTGCACCCGGAATGCATCTTTCCGTCTGACTCTTCCGAGAGCTTCGAAAGATTCATGTCCACGTCATGGAACGTTTGATTGAGAACGTCCGGTATGGTGGCGTTCTTGTCTTTGCGGAGGGCGTTCATGAGGCACTAGATGAGGGGGCAGCGCGGTAGGCAAATGGTACATGCATACAATATCAAAAGTCGTACCAGCGCGAAATTTTGCCCACACCACTCTGCGGCTGCTTTGCCCGCATGTCCGTCAAATATTGCAAATAAGCCTTGTCCGCCAATACCGCCAAACGGCACGACAATTGAATGGGCGTCTTCCATGGTCCGCCGGGGACCTTTGGAGTCGGTTACGGCGCATTCGAACTTGAGATGCCGCGGAAGGGGTTCAGTAGATGTACTTGAGTTTCAATATCAGCTGTGCACGCATATATTGGATGTTTGAAGAGTACGCACTGTGAACCGCTTTGCGCTAATCAACGAAACACGGCCATATTGAGCATGTGTAGACTATCAAGTACTATTGGAGCAACTCACAGGAACTTGTAGATACGTTGGATGCCATCATACACCTCTGCCAATGGGATGAAGCTGAACGGATATCGGAGATGGTGGGGGGACGGAAACAAGAATGGATGGAGCTTGCCCAGTGCACCACTGCCTGGTCTAGCTTGGACCATCGGCGCTTGGAAACCGCAGTGCCGCGTCATTTCACGTGACATACTTACCCTTCCCGGATTTCGCAGGTGCCACATCAACACATGGCTACGAAACGCGGTAGTTTGGAGTTGAGCTCGAATTTCACAGTCCTTCACTCGTGCAATCCAACCACTTCGACGACGACCATTACTTCGCTGGAAGACATCCTATTCTTCTCTACCAATAAAGCGGCACATTCTCAAGAATTGTTCCTGGGGTGTGAAGCATTATCACCCAAATGCCATACGGGAACTTGGTGTCGTCCGACGTTTCTGTGGACTGTCTTTCCGTGAGTTGCGTTGATTGAATGAGTGAAAATCCTCAGTAAAGCGTAATCTTACATAGAACTACGAATTACACGAAGAAATTGGTCGAGGGACAGTTTCCATCTTCTACAGCGCAACTTGTAAGCGCGGACGCATCCGAAACCGTCTAGTAGCCATCAAGAAGGTATCTTCTCTATCTGTGTATTCCCTCAAGGAATTCTAATTGAGGCTACCATACAGACCCCTCGTTTATCCTATGACGCGCGTTTAGCGAGCGATTCCGCGCGCGCGTCTTTGCACTCCACGCTACACCATCCTTCCATCGTCTCGCTCATCTCCGCTTTTGACACCCCATCCTCTCACTACCAGATATTGGAGCTCTACCAGGAAGGCACACTGGCAGAACTTCTCTTATCCCGTCATCTCCATGTCCTAACAGAACCTGAAATGAGGGCGGTGGCAAGATCTCTCATCGACGCGCTCTCTTACCTGAAGGCAGAACTTGTACTCCATCGCGATATCAATTCGGCACAACTCTTGGTCACCGATCAAGGTCGCGTGGTAATATGACCTCTTGCCTGCTGTGGATTGAGCTAATCAGGTATGACCTATAGAAATTGTCTGGGTTTGAGTCTGCCGTCAGGCTGTTGACCGTCGAATCGACCGTTACTGAGTTCTGTGGATCAGCGAATTACGTTTCGCCGTGAGTCAAGAATATACACAATGAGATGCCGCATATACCCACTTCGTTCCCAGGGAGATTTTGTCAGGAAGACCTTATGGCTTCGAGACTGATATATGGTCCTTGGGTTGCGTCCTTTTGACGTGTCTCTCCGGACTACCACCCTTCAACGTGAGTGTCAACAGGTCCAATACACCCTAGATCCTTGCTAATTTGCATATAGGCGCCAACACCAAACGAAGTATACGACAATATATACAATGTAAAGTATAACCTCCCTGAGATTACCAGTCCAGATGTCCAGCATCTTATATCTTCTCTACTGCAGAAGGTTCTGCTTCTCTTATACAACCTTTGCGAATTGACCGTTGACTGATTTGTAACGTGTAGAACGCACAAGACCGCATGCCGCTGCATCGTATCCTGACCCATCCGTTCTTCAGGTCGTCTCTGCACGTAACCCCGCTAGAACTATCTACGAAGAAAGATGCGACCGCGTCTCCGTCTCCAACCCAACCAGCAAACGGCGGTGGGCGTCGACCCCCTCTTAAGCGATATCCCTCTAGTCTCTGCCGCAACCCCACACGCCCTCGTCCTACTCTTGGATCGCATACGAAATCCAAGCAAGCTGTCCCAATCAAACGAATGCCTCTCGAGGACATCACTAACCTATACGCTGAGGACTCTCAAGAGGACGACCTCCTTCACGCGCCACCCGCTCGTCATGTCTCCGCCCCTGAATCATTGAGACCTCTCAGGATTTTTTCTGCTGTTTCGCGCCCTGACACGGTCTCCAGAGCATTAATGCCAGCTTTCACTGCCGATTCAGGGCTCTCGAGTTTATCTTCTGGTGACAATGTACAACAGGCTAAACTAAGTTCTTGTACTCTCTCTCTAGTGGCAGCTCCTTGCATTGAACTCGGGGTCGAATTGAAGCCGTCACCTCGGTCTCAGCTCAGACGTGTACTTTCTGACGGCTATAGTTTGCTGAGCTCTAGGCGCATTGTCTCTCTGCCTTCTGGACGGCCTAGGTTATTTCCTCTACACACAGATGCGCCAATACACAGAATCTCGTCTCAGGCAACAACCACTACGGTCGTGTCACACCCTCGTTCTCCTGATGAGTTGATAGCCACCAAGAAGGATACCTTATCTGCCTACTCTGCGCCACAACCTTCTTTTAACACTCGTAGGCTGAAACCTCAGACTCATAAGGTGTCGCGTGGACAACTGGTCGTCTTGCCATCTCGCTCTCTTCTGGTCGACTTCCGTGAAGGCGAGCGCAGAAAAGGTGGCCGTGGTAAAGAAGTTCTAGTAGTCAGCGCGGACGGTGCCACGGTGCGCGCTCTCATCTATCATCGTGTTGCCCGAACATTAACAATCTGCATCATAGATTCGGGTTTATAGTGCGCCGCACCTAAGCACACCGTGTTGTCTAGCCGAACCAAGTGCAACATATGCCCTCCCTTCACTTCCGCAGAGCTATATGAATCAATATAAGGATGCAGCGCGCTTGGTATATCAGCTGAAATCGCGTATCCCGCAGGTAGGTCGTTTGTATATATCGGTCTTCTATCGGAGCTGAGTTCACACGCGATGTAGCTTGTTCACTACGCAGATGAAGCGAAGTGCACGCTAATGTCGAACGATACACCTGGGGATATCGAGATTGTTATTTCCGCTGATGAAGACAACAAGAGGACGTCGCACGAAGCTGTTCGTGTCAGATTACGTCGGAAACAGGGCACGCTTGAGATATCGCGGTACTCTGGCAAGGCGTCGGGCGGCAAGAAGGACTTGGGAGCGTGGATGAAGAAGATCATTGCTCTCGACTCTAGCCTCGAGCTATCCGTGGAGGATAAAGCTGCGATGGATGACCTAGAACAGCTGGCGATGCGACATCTCGCTGCATTTCTGTGTATATGCCGCGCTGCGGAGTCCGTTCAACCTCACGCCAAGTCACAGCTGTAGACGATTTTCTCTAAATGGTGACAAGGCTCTTCTATGTAGCTCTTACTTTGTACAATCGGTTTGTCCGCGCAATCTCATTTTAACTCTCGAAGGGATTAACTTGGATGGTTGGACTGGCCGTATTGACTATAAATATTGCCTAATCTAGAAGAGCAGATGCTGATGAGATAGGAAGCGCCCGCCTCACCTTGTTTCTTCTCTTCCACATCTTTCGAGCGTCGGAACCTGTGGATGTCTCAGCAATCAGCCGCTGCAAAGCCTTCGCTACAGGGGGTCCGTATCAGAGCCAGGAAAGGCGCAGTCAAGGCTCACGCCAAACACGAACCAAACAGTGAGCCCCCCCCGAGCTCGCGGTATTTGACCACTGACACAACCTGCTCGCCACACAGTCTTCCGCGACCAGGTGTTCAAGCACCTTGAAAACGTTCCCCCAAGCGATTTTGACGCTGTCACCAACAAACTAGTTCAAGCTGGTTCGACTCTCGAGTTCCTCAAGTATGCAGACGCGCTCTTTGAAATCCTCATCGTCGGCGGTCTCCTCCAACCTGGTGGCCAGTATGTCGAGGACGGCGCTCCGCTCTCGCCCTTCTCAGTCCTCAACGCGAAAGAGCCTGTGGAGGTGGCAGACGTAAAGCAGTATGTCGAAGTGATGAACAAACTGATCCGGAGGTGGGTCATTTCCGCTCGAGCACGCCCCGCGTCCTAACGGCATATGTACACAGATACAAGTATCTCCAGCGGCCACTCGAGCAGTCTGTACTGCCCAATCTATTCCAGTACATGAACCGTTGGCCGGAAGTTCAACGGGAGAAGGTAGCCGTCGCCGCCGGTCTCCTCATGGCGCAGGGTATCGCGAGTGCGAGCGCCTTGGCGAGCTTGACGAAGGATCATCTTATCAAGAACGGTGCGTGTCCTAACCCCCGCGAACACGCCCACAATCCTTATGTGCGGGACATGCAGACCTATCCGCAAACACTATTACGCTCGTCTTCCGCTCTTACTTGAGTATGCAATCGATGGAACATCTTGCTGGCTCGCTCAAGAGGGGTGGCATCAAGGACCTCCTCGCATTTTTCCCTGAAAATAAGCGGGATGACAAGGCACTAGACGAACATTTCCGCAAGGCAGGCCTGCCGCAGGTCGCGGAATGGTGGACAAAGCGCCAATACGCATCTCTCAAGGAGACAGTTATCTCCCAGCTCAAGGGTATGCTCAACAATGGCGACTCGCACACAGACATCGTCTCCGCAATCAAGAATCAACAGGAGGAACAGTCCCTCCCTGAGACCGAGCTCGTCTCCTGCATCTGGCAGGGTCTCATTTCGTCGATCGAGTGGAGCGCTCGCCAGGACCAGAACGAAGCACTCGCTCTGCGCGAAATAACGGTGCGTCCAGGTATTTGGTAACGACGTGGTTCGCACATGCTCATCGCGCGGCAGAGCTTTGCTGATATCCTAGAGCCCTTCTGCAATGGGCCCAAGACCGAGGTGGCGCTCATCAACACGGTACAAGTGTATTGTTACGAAGACACGCGTATCATCAAGGCATTCCCTCAAGTTCTTAAGGTTTGTCCACTCGTCGTTTATCCTTCAGAGTCGTGTTGTATTGATATTTGAATCTCACGCCTCGCCCTTGCAGGTTCTGTACAATAAGGACTGTATCTCTGACCAAGCTATTATCTATTGGCACTCCAAGGGCTCGAAGCCACAGGGCAGACAGCACTTTTTGCAAGCGGCGGCACCACTCGTCAAAGTTCGTCTCCCTGCTGCTCTACATAGTCTTGCACCTGCTAATTAAGATGCTGCCAGTTCCTGCAAGAACAGGATAGCGACGAAGACGACGAAGAGTAGACGATTGTAGTCAATTCTGTATGATCATCCACGACTTTGCCTAGATGTTGTGTACAACGACATCCCAATCGTGTGTATCCCCGTTCCATGAACAATGGGCAGCACAGAAAGAGTTAGAGAACGCGACATGGGTCAATAGCGCATTTCAACTGACCACTAGGCTCTGGATACGGCGCGCGTCCCAACAGATATCCAGGTACTCGCGGATTGCAACACGAGCTATCCATCCATACACATCAGGTGATGATGCTAGATTTTTGCACACGTGTATGCGCGGAGCTACCGGGGATGGATGTTCCCTTCAGGCTCTCGCAACTCTATGTTCAGTCCTATGCGTGCTAGTGTGGGTCACTGAAGATATCGAATGTCATCGGGAATCTAAGAACAATGCTTTTCAAATTATTCAACACACATATACACGTTTGAGCATCGAACGGGATCCAGACCACGAGGAGTTCGTCCGTCGCAGACGTTGCTGCAGGACAACGGTCTCTGCACATCATCCACGTCAAACTGGACACAGCGGACCTTGGCCCCCTATAGTCAGGTCCATTGGAATTGCCCTCGGATGGACGATGTTGTGAGTCCAGCCTTCGGTTCTGTATGTTCATCAGTGCCACTTGAATTTGCACACAGAAGCACTGGTGAGTCCATGGGGCCCTACGGGAGGCCACCAATACAAGAGCCGCAGAAATGTGAAACGGAAGCAGCCGTCATGGAAAGCAACAAGCCGTAAGATATGTTCAAATGTATAAGAGGTCCCGGACATACACAACAGTCCTCCATACAAATGTATTGCACATCGCCCAGCGGAGCAGACGAATCGTCCGAGTGGGCAGCATAGGGCGGTGGGACTGCCAGCGCCGCTGCATGTCGGGACTCACTCTCGCCCAGTATACATTCGGGTCATCGAGAGCTTCCTCCGAGGCCTTCAATACAATATTCCCATCGAGAACCTCGGGGGAACAGGCCGCCTCGATCTCGCGGAAGAAGGTGAGAGCCTCTTCGGCGGTAAACCGATTAGCAACGGGGCTTATCGTCATCTTCCCAAATAGTGGCGCAAGGAGTGGGACGAGCGGGATAGCTTCCTATAGATGTGTCATACGATGCAGTCACGAACAAGATCTGCTCACTCACCGAAAAGTGGAAGATGAAGATGTTGGCGAGGCAGGCGACATCATACGCAAACGGATTGTAATACGATTCGCCCATAGTTATATCTCCCGGGTGATAGAACGACTTGCCTATGAGTGCCTCGTCGGCAGGGCGGCGACAGTGCTTGAGAGATGTCTCAGCAGGTAGCTGTATAGACAGATCGAAGTCGAACAGAGCATAGAGCGCATCCGGAGTTTGACAGTGCTCCAGAATCCGCTGAAGGCGATGGTCCCAGTCGTTGTCATAACAAAACCAGTTCGTGACGATATTGGAGTCATCGATATCTTGCAACACTGTTGGCACCATAGAATGAGGGTAAGGGTGAACTGAGGGGTACGAACTCTGTGCGCGATCCTATGTGTATGGAGGAGTGATAGACCCTGAGATTAGGTCATAAATGTGAACACTACTTCATGATCAGCCTCGCTGCGTACCATCAGCGTACATCGAATGAACGAAAATACTTGACGGATCGTGTCAAGTTGCTGCAAGCGGAGGCGGTATGCAGTAGTCCACCTGACCGAATATGAGTCAGGCAATCTCCCAAATACGGGTACCACTCACATGGGCATTACAACGAAACTAAATCCATGGGGAGAAGTCAGGATGGCAGTAGGCGGGAGGACGCCAGCAAACTTGCAAGGATCATAAAGTGCCTCACAGCGCGAGAGGCGAGAGTAAATCTGATGCTCGTCGGTACCATGATCTACGAGCTTTATGATCACATTACACTGCATGTCATCTTGACCACAGCCGAGGTAGTACTGCGTTATGAGTTGTGTAAACGCAATGCACCTTCGATCTCTACAGAGGAACCTACTTGAAGGAAACACTCTGTCAAAGGCGACGTATGCCTACATCCGTTTGCGAACGGAAGGACAGCAGGTCGCTGACTTGGGACCATGTTTGATAGTATCCACTTGCCATAGAGTCTGAGGTCGTAGAGCGTGATCCCGACCGACGCGAATACCTTGCGATAGCTGTCCCAAAATGACATGACACCTTTTTGATATGTCGTGTTGAGGGTGCGCAGCTCCTCTACGGAGCCTCCAGGGAGCTGGATCCTCGATGGTGTCAGGATCATCGCGTCAAGCTCATGTTAAATAAACTCACCTCAGGGAGTATATGATGTTCACCGTCCTCGTCATACGTGTCTCCGATGTTGCATGACAGACAGTTGGTGCGGCCGTGCAACACACGAATACGTGCTTCGTGTGCCATGGACGGAAATTATAATACCCAGGGTGATACGTATAGCCTGGTGTCGAAAGGTGGCGCACACGTACTTATGTTGAGATCTCGTGGGAATTGTTCATGCAGTGGCGCTTGCCTGCTTCAAGCTGGCGCGCATGCGTCAGGACTCAGACGACGGCATTCAAATTCCAGTTACTATCACCACAAGTCCGACACAGTGGAGCTGGCGAAGCCAAAAGTGTTCTGATTGATACACAGAATAGAGGCTATGCATTAGCTGAACATATGTAAACAACGACGTTACATGCGTAGCACCCGACGGATGTATGTCACAGCCCTCCAGACCACCTTATGGTCCAGGATCCAATCCAAGATATGCACGAGCCGCGACCGAGCGGGCGTGCGATATACACCCCAACGCGAGACATCCTCGGCCGACAGCTTTGACCAGTACATGTCCGCATTCCGCATCGCCTCGTAGTCCGACTTTAGTGTGAGCGGGATCTTGAACGTGTCATACGACAGCTCCGAGTCGGTGGTGATGCTCTCGAAGAACTGCAGTGCTTGCTCTGCCGTGAATCGTCGTGAGACGGAATGATCTGTCATTCGGTCAAATAGCGCCGCCAGACCGGGTAGTTCCCCCACGGCCTCCTGCGATGCACACGTCAGATCGCACGACTTCTGCAATGCAGCCGGGCAGGAGTACGAGCAGAACATACCACAAAGAAGCGACAAAATAGGCGTCCCAGCATGCCCACGTCGTACGCGAATGGATTGTAGTACGGCTTCCCGAGGTTGGTGTCTTCGGGCTTATACATGTCATCCCCATTCATCGTCTCCGGTGATGGCCGTCGGCACTCCTGCAAAGAGGTCTCGAGCGGAAGCTGTAGCGACTGGTCGTAATCCATGAACGCGTAAAACACGCCGGTGTCCCGGCCATTGAGTCGATGTTCACGGAGCAACTCGAGATAATCATGCTGTGACACCGCAGGGCTATGGAAGTTGACGACCATATTCATCTCACAGATGTCCTGTGTAGATAGGGGTTAATGTTCATATAAGTAGCGAGTCGGCGTGTCAAGGCAGAGTCAACGTTGGAGCTATCTCACCCGGTGAGCGATGCGATTGCGATGGAGGTATGTGAGTCCCTATGGCGGTGGTGAGATCCAAGAGTTATGCATATGCCTAATCATTCACGACATATTTCTTACCTTCAGAAGGCATTCGATACAACGCAATACTTCCCCGAGGGACTGCATATGTTTTAGATGGACATAGCGACCCCACCTGATGTATCTCAGAGACCGAGTCTTGTTCATACAGGAGGACGCGAGGACTCACATGGGCATCACAACGAACGAGTACTCGTAGGAAGTATCCAGGATCGCTACGGGTGGGAGAACGCACGGAAAGGAAGCATTGTCAGAATAGACATATTCTTGTTCCTGGAAGAGTGTTTGATAGACTGTGTGTTCGACTGAACCATTATCCACAAGTTTGATCATCAAATTCCTGTTCTTGAGGTCTTGCGCGCATGCGAGGCGTGACTATGTTATCAGGAGGTTGGGCTTGTCCAGATATCAGCTGTGTGTAGTACTTACGCCGCAAGGAAAAATGGGGATTGGGTCGCAGTCCTCTCTGTGGCGAAAATGAGAGTATGGCAGTAGACCTGTTGTAGAGACAGTCGCGGGAAGCGACCACCACTTGGGGAGCGAGGGCATGTTTGGGTTGCTATCTTGTAGACCGAACAAGTTGATCCCGCGGGACGCCATCCAGGGTCTACAAGCATTCCAGAAATCATTCATGTCGTAGGGCGTTGGAACGCCATATAGGCCAAATTGTTCGACTCTGCATAAAATCTACGAGATCATTAAACATGCCTCGGAAACAGAACGTGCTGGACCTACATTGGGTATATATTGGTCTGATGTGTCTGCTGCAGAGGCACCGCAAGCTATGGGGTTCATTGCGTAGTGATTGCAATGGACAGACGCGATTGTGCAGGTAGATCCTGGACGAGGGATGGTGGCATTTCAAGTTCAACGTTCAACATTAATGATATTGAGCGCCGTCCGGGTCGGGCATTAGCAGAAGTTTGATACAGAACATTCCTCGTGACGGCCCCGTGTTTCATTTTAATAACCCAGCGGTGGCAGGTAAGCCTATGGCGAGAGAAAAAGGCTCAGCGCTCCCAGTTGACGTCGGCAACAGCAAATGTCCGCCCCAGAAGCGCCAGGATTATCGTTGGAACAGTGGAAACGCGCCCTGCAGCTCTCCTCCCAATGCGCCTCACCATGTTCTACCACGCGATGGCCGCCACCGTAAAATCATCGTAGACTACAAGTAGTTGTATCGATTGTATCTGACCCGCTCGCGGAATCAACGCCAGTTCCGGTCTTGCCCTCTCGTCCCCGTCCCCGTCCCCGTCCCCGTCCCCTGTCCCCGTCCTCGGGTCCCGCCTACCGCCCGCTCCTGCTCCCTCGCTCAGTAACCCGCTCGTTACACATATTAGATGGGATGGGCATACGTAAGTCGACAGATTGATATTCACGAACCATTCGATCGAGAGCGAACGGCCCCGATACTTCTCCGACGAATATGCTCAATCATTCACGGCAGGTCTCTCACCTTCTAAAAACATGCAGTACAACGCAGTACCTCCCCAAGGGACTGCATGTGCTTCAAATATAGATACGGGCCCCACCTGTGACACGTCCTCAGAGACCAAGTCTCGTTCATATGTGAGGAAACGAGTACTCATAGGAGAATCCGGGATCGCTGCTGCAGGTAGAATGCACGGAAAGGTGGAATCGTCGAAAAAGACACATTCTCCTTCCTGGAGAAATGTTTGATAGACTGCGAGCTCGACCAAACCATGTTCCACGAGTTTTATCATCAAGCTTCTGTTCTTCAGGTCTTGCGCGCATGCGAGGCGTGGCTATGTTACGAGAAAGAAGTTCGTTCTGTTTCCAAAGTATCAACTACGTGTAGGACCTATTTTACCAAGACAAATGGGGAGTGGGTCGCAGTCTTCTTTTTCCCGAAGAAGAGTGTATGGGAGTTGAACCATTCTAGAGACAGTTTCGGGAACTTGGGAAGCGATCACCACTTGGAGAGAGGGCATGTCGGGCTCGCTGTCTTGTAGACCGAACAAGTCAATTCTGCGAGACGCCATCCAAGAAGCATTCCAGAAGTCATTCATGTCGTAGGGTGTCGGAATGCCACCTACGCCAAAATCCTCGAGTCTGCATGGAGTCTCCAAAACCATTCAATGTATGCCTCAGGTTGGACGACATGGGCTTGACCTACGTTGAGTAGATATATCTCCGAGTTGTCTACTGCAGAGGCGCTGCAAGCAGTGTGATCCATCGTGTATTGGTTCTAATGGACAAAGACGCGAAACTGTGCCGGTGGGTAGGTGTTAGCTAGTCCGAGCCCTGCGCGAGGGCGGCTGCGTCCCAAGTCCAAGGTGCCGTGCACTGGAATCACAATATTCCGCCGTCTAACCTGCGACCACGGTCACATGCTACAACCGCTGGAGCTTAGCGCTCAAGCGCTACTCTTCAAATTTTCCCTTATTCTTGCCAATCCCTCGAGATACAGTACTTGGCCTGTTGCGCTTCTCGAACAGCTAGCGTAATACCAAGCTTATATTAGTATCGTCACGTCTGACGATGAACATCAGAAGTGGTGGCACTCCGAAGTGGGTGCAATCAATGCTCTGCCTCCGCATGTGAGTGTCGCCCTCTCGGAAACTTGGCTTGCAGCACTGGAATAGTCATGAAACTCGCTCAAAGATACTTAGGGAATACATATAGTTCATAGGCGATGTGTGGCTGGGGCCACAAGTCACGCTCGCATTTTGGGCCCGCGCTCGAAATACTCTCGACCCTATCACTGTATACCTCTGTGGACGTCGACTTGGCAGAACACATATACAATCCATTTGCGTTTGATGTTTCCGACCTCGATAATCTATACCGGGTCTATTTCTCGGTGAGCAGCGACAACCATGTGCTTACGAATCGTCCGGGCCGTAGAGAGTGATACAAACCCTCCCGTTCCTCACGCCACTTTTGACCGGATGACAAATGTTAATCCATGCGTCGCTTTACAACAGAGCCTCCGGAGGAGGCTCTCGCTTTCTCTGAGCTCGTGCTCTCCGAGACCTCAGATCCCGTGCGTCCGCCGCTCATGGGTGGCTCTCGAACACGATTGTAATTGGCATGTTTATACATCGCCATACTGGCCCTGGACCTCACCCGAGTTCGTTGCGCGCTGGCGTCACTGCCAAATGACACGGTGGACGCGGGCCCCCCTCTTGGCAGACCAGATATGTAGGTAGGACATTGGTTAGGCGGTTATAGCCTACATCCGCTGTACGCTCAACATATGAGGGGGGCGAAGCTGTCAAGTGGTCCCAGCAACACTGGATCTTCGTCCATGATTCTCAGCATTTTGATCCTTCCCATAGATGACGCCTGGCATACATGCCCTGCGCTGATGGTGTCCATGCTCAGATTGTATGGGGAACGTTCGATGTGGCTACGTACGTGGTATGTCGCTGACAAAAGTATCATATAATGTTGAACGAACGCTCTTGAGCGGTACTTCTACAGCTACCTCGACCATATTCCAAGCAGCACTGTGCGAGAGTGCAGTCAGTGATCTTCCGTTCGTATTGACGATGGACCAAGATCGCCTTCGAAAAACAACAAGAGAAGGCATCCCATTTCATCGTCTTCTTCGGTGGGTAGGTTCGCACTCACCATGGCTGGCGAAGCTCTTGGACACAAGATCGAGTCAAAAACCATTGGTTTAACTGCGATACTATATCACCAACTCAATAGCCATCAATATCCTCGTACTCCGCATCGACCCCGAGGTGCGCCCGTATGTCCGCAGCCTCGACCCCATTCTGTCGCGTGAAATGCGAGAGTAGCATTACGTAGTTATCTGCGCGCTCACTGTGAGCGAAGTGCGGTAAGAGCGAAAGCGAGGTTCCGTACCGGTCCAACGAATCGCGGCTTCCTTCGCGAGGACGATTGCGCGCTTTTTCTCTTCGACCTTTGCGGGATCACATTCCCCGTATGCGGCGAGCTCTGTTTCCAGTTGTGCGTGTTCCTTCTTCAGTGTTGCCAGTTGGTCGAGCATCTGAACACGGTCATCCTGAGGGCATATCAGACGTGGGGTAGCTCGCTAGTATGCGGCGACCGTTAATTACGCTGTCAGGTCTTGACGCCTTCTCAGAGTCCACGGCGGCCCTGAGCTCCTCTAGTTGGCTTCGATGCAAGGCCTGGGTGTCTTTCACAGTCTTCAGGCGGGTTTGCATCTGTAGACATCCCCGGATGTCAGCGTGTATGTGTGCATGTAGATAGGTCACACTTACCATGGCGCCGCGTTGGGAGGGAAAGCTCCAGAAGACTGGGTATATGCGCATGTAAGCAACACGCGGCGCATACATGGCAGTTTTCCATACAGTTGGAGGAGCCGATCTTGTCCATTTGAACCAAGCCATCGTCCACGAGCGACTGTAACACCTCTTTGACTGACTGTGAGACTGGAGCAGCGTCAGCGACAGACAGCGCGACTGAGCGTCGATGAACCGCGCACCAATCCCCTTCATCTTTGGACCCATCTTCTCGAGCTCCTTGAGCTACACCGGTGTGGATATCACATGAAGTCCGCAGCAGGGGGCACAGGCTCACCTGGAAAAAGTCTTTCTGTAGGGAGCAGAGAGTGAGCTTGAGACCGCATATAGCCAGTAGGCACCCACCGTCTCGTGAAATATCTCGAGCAGCTTCACACGTTTCTCTTCAGCGGAAAGTCCTCGGGGTGCCTGTGAACGATGATATCAGCGATGTTGTTGCTGCCCGACCTGCTACCTTGAACATCTCGCGGCTTACCATTGCGTGCGGTGGTGAAGCAAAGTGTAGGGGTCGTGGGGGTCGGGACGAAAGCAGCTCTTCGTGGACAAACAGTTTAGAAGGTCCTCTGGGAAGCTTGAAACGCACACAACATTAATCATGTTCTCGTCGATCTAGGGATCAGCGAAGAATAAGGCCTGTCAGGCGCACTTCCTGAGAAGCACCATCGAGCATGCGCGCAGAGCCGAGTAAGATGTACAGTATCATAAGTACTGTACTGGATCTGGACCCTGCGTTAATGAGCCCCGCCGTAGCGTTGATTGTCGGACTATCCGGGTGTACAGCGTTCGGCAACCGTGGACTTCTCGGCAGAAGGTGTATAAAAATGATGATTGAAATATTGACAACTTCGTGGCTGTGCTTTGATTATGCAGGCTCCACTATAAACAGGAAATGAATGAACAGTGTTTTGAATTAGTACTAGGCTTCCGCTCGCTCACATGCTGGGCTCTCCCCTTGCAACTATCGACGACGACTCATACAACTACACGCTTTCTCCTTCAAGGCACGGCCGTCGTGGCCTTGCTCAGGGACAGTCGTGTATCACCGTGCGGGGGCGCGCCGCGCGGGGATCGTTGGGAAGAGGAACGATGCAGACGGCAACGATGCAAGTACTGCTCCGGTGCCCCGTTGAGGCTAGGCTCCTGCACAAACAAGAGAGAAGAAACGGTCCGCCATTCTGATTCATCCGCAGGTACCAGCAGGTGCCGCGCGGCGGCACTGCAGCGCATGTTTGTGCAACAAGACTTTCGCGCCCTCATTCAGACTTGGAGGTCGCCTGCAATACTATATTGCCTAGACCCCGCGCTCTAGATGCGATCGATGATCCTTCACGTCACCGTCCCTGAGCTGAACTACCACCGCCAGTGCATCGGACGTAATGCACCATGCGGATGTCGTCCAGTAGTGTTCCTGTAAATACGCTTGAACATTCTACGGACTCTCAAGTTCAACTTGCTCCAGTCCTTTCTTCGACGAGTGCTACGGAGAAGCGTATACCATATATCACCCGGACAGCGGTCCGATCCAACGTACAACAAGCCACGCGACACACGTACATACACATGTTGATCTAGCCTACAACCCCTCCCGCGAACCAGTGCGTGATCCCTGATGATAGTACAAAGATGAATTCGTCTTCAACAGTCTCTCCGTCCACGCAGCATCGAAAGTCGAGCTTCAGATAGGGGCATCATCTTGCAGAACAACATCAGAAGGGCGCACGGGCGCCGATCACTGAGTTGTGACGATGGTGTCGGGCTCTGGAGGAACGAGGCATGGGCGGTCAGCGCTTGGTGTTCTGGGGGTGCGATGGAGAAGGACGCGCAGTGCCACCACGCCTAGATTCTCCCGCGCGTGCCTGTCCCTTGCCCCGCGATGCGGACCCAGGTACCCCGCACGCAAGGGGGATAATGGCAGGGCGCACGCAAGAATATGGGGTGGTGATGAGAGGGGAGGGGACGTACCGATGTAATCGATGGTGTCGTTGTGCACGGACTGCAGCTGGGCGAGAAATTGGTCGGGGATGGAAGCAGAGAAGCCCTTTTAACACAAGTGAGCCTCGTGCAGGGCGCGGCAGACGACGTCGCGGCGTACCTTTATAACGCTGTCATAGCGCTGCACAACCTCTCCACCTGAGAAAGACAAAAGGAATCAGCACCTCGCTATCCGCAGCACGTACCCTACTAACGACCTGGCTAAACATACCGTTTGCGTTGACTTCACCTGCGTACTTGTCAATCTCAGACTGGGAGACATGGTCCTTGAAGACAACGATGTACTCTGAATTCATAGATGAGTCTTCGAAGGAAATGCAGGAAAAGAGAAGTGCATACTTCCGGACATGTTGTGTGTAACGCTCGTGATGATGCGTGAAAAATATAAAGCCCGTGGTGTCGGGCGTTGGGTATGGAGTGCAAGCTGAAGAAGAGCAAGAGGAGGAATGACGGAAAGAGTTGAGAAGAGGAGGGTACGCGCGGACCAGCTATAAGAGGTAGATTCGGAGCTAGCCCGCTTTCGGGCGCGCGATGACGGCATAGCATAGGCGCTCTGGGTGCTCCCCTCGAAACGGATGTCTCGGGCGTTTGTCTCGCCGCTCACATCGGGCGTCAGCCACACAGAACACCGTCCTACCTATCTAGTACCATGCCTCCAGCTCATGTCCCAAGGGCGTGTGCTCTGTGGTATGTATCTGTGTGACGTCCTGGGTGGAACGCATAGATGATGCTCAAGAGCATTCACCGCGAGGACCATCAAGTCTACTACCCGCCTTCTAATGACGATCCCTTCTACTGGGAACGCCACTACACCGCGCAACACCATGTCTGAAGTGGAGGAGAGATCTGGACTCGACTGCGGTCGACATTAGCCTTTCTGGTGGGGGCACCGAAGGGGTGGTCGAGCTGCCCACGCGAAGATGAAGCGCGGGTGTCTCGGGGATGATCAGTATTGTAACTATTGATAATTAGGACCATGTCCTGCTTGCTTAGCTCCTATTGGATCGTTTCGGCCTTCCGGGTGTAAGAGAGTAAGAAGCATGAATCCACACAATGGACATTGTCGATGAGATGTCTGCAAAGAGATATAGAAGTTGTTATCTCCCATGGGGGAGGGTGGTACGTGATATGCTTTTGTAGTAACGAGTACTGGAAGTGTTACGATCCGCCTCCCTTCTTACTATTTAGGGGTGCTCGCGTAGAGTACACGTGATTAAGGCGCGCGACGCGTGATTGGTATTCGCCACTCACGCGACGGGCCCCGCGCACTCATCCCCGACCGCGGCGGCTCCGTCCCCGCACGCTAGTCACGACTCAGAGTCACCCGTCTGTCCGACCGACTTGCTCATATACGACCACCCCGTGCCTCGGTGGATGCGCTCAGCCCTTGTACCCATCCGACTTGCTAGCCAGCGTCCGACGCGCTCACACCTCACGCCGCCCACTATATGCAGCATGGTATCTACGCGTTCATCATCTCGCAGCACTTCCACGGGCGTGGTGGATACCAAACACGCTGGACTGCCTTTGAACAGCAGAAAAAGAAAAGTCACTGAAGATACTACAGAACCTGCGCCGAAGAAGGCTCGCGCGACAAAGCCAAAGGCAGACACCAAGGCCGCGATGAAGGGTGCTATTGCTTCTGGCTCTGCCCGCCCGCCCGCCGTACTCCCCAGTACCAACGTCCCAACGGCGATTACCAGTTCCGAAGGCGAAGAGCTCGTACCAGCAGTCCTCACCTTCTCATTCGAAGACGCCAAGCGCCATCTAATCACCGTCGACCCCCGCTTCGACGACGTCTTCCAACGAGTAAAATGCAAGCCGTTTGAACACCTCGAGAGGGTCGACCCGTTTCGGTACGCGTTTCATGGTCTATTTGATATGAGGGTGCGTTGCTAAGCATGGCTGTAACGCATTGAATAGGACACTTGCGCACTCGATATTGTAAGAACTGCCTCTTTCTGTAACATGAACGATATGCAAGCATCGTAGCCCAGTGAACCATTGATGCTTGATGAGCGAGCATCAATGGTTTGCGCGCGTAATCGCCTCAAAGCACAGCAGCGCTATGTTCTGGAAAGGTTATGCCACCGAGTGCTCGCCGTTCGTTCTTAACAGGGTGTCATGGAATTCCCCTCCTATACGCATATACTCATCGCTCCTGAACGTATCAGAGGACAACAAATATCTTGGAAAGCCGCCGCTTCCATAACGCACAAGTTTGTCCGCCTTTTCGATCCCTCCATTCCAGAGAGCTTAGCCGAGTCAGAGTGCGTGCCTTCTAAGCACCGGTCGACTACGTTCGCTGATTATCGTATGACACCGAAGTTCCACCTTCTTCCCGTCCGCTCATCAGGTAATCACGAAGGACATCACGACTCTGCGTTCCGCAGGCTTGAGCGGCCGGAAGGCAGAGTATGGTCAGTCGGCGCAGTCTACGACGTACGATTCTCGACGCTTACACCGGACCCTCTCGCAGTACTGGATCTCGCAATGCGGTTCGCAGACGGCCGGCTTTCGACCAGGAAACTGCTCGAAGCTGACGACGAGGAACTGCACAACATTCTCATTCAAGTCCGCGGCATCGGAAGGGTGAGACTCCCGCTATCCTCCAAGTAATACTCGGTTTCTCACAGAAGCCTTCTGCGTATCGCAGTGGACCGGTGAGTGAGAACACGCACCGATCGGGGATGCCGCTCACCCGTGCTGCAGTGGACATGTTCGCGATGTTTTCGCTGCGGCGGCCGGACATCCTTCCCGTCGGCAAGTCACATCATCGCATGATGAACCTTCGCATGCTGACGCTCACTCAACAGGCGATCTGGGTGTGCAGCGGGGTCTCTTGAGGTGGTTCATCTCCCTGCACGCGCCATCGCATCCGGTGTCTCTCCGTCAGGACAAGTTGACGGATCAGGCTGCGGTCGCGGCACAATTGAACTCAACCGCCGAGGGTACGCCCGCGCGGGCGACTACGCCTGATGCGTCTTCCGTCCCACAGGCTCCCGAGCGCCCTCTCTTGCCCCCCGCGGCGGAGAAGGGCAAGGAGAAGCAAAGGGCAGGGAACACTGTCGAAACGGAAGTCAGCTCGGCGATGCCGCTGCCCGCCATGTTCACGCCGTCGATCAACAAGACGTTGAACATGGTCCCGACATCGACCGAGGACGGTGGAGAGTACACGCCCCCGTCCTTGCCGGAGAGCCTGACTGTCGCACAGATGAAGAGCCGGCTGAGCGGGAAGAAGGTCAAGTGAGTGTGCATGGTGCGATGATGTGCGCACCGCAGCATGCTGAACATGGGTCTGTGCTGCAGGGGGGCGCTGTTGACGCCAAAGGAGATGGAGGACCTCACGGAATGCTGGCGACCATATCGCACCCTCGGTGAGCGCATGCAGCGATGCGTAACGTTACCAGAAAGCTGACGTTTGGTGAAGGCGTATATCACATGTGGGCTCTCGCGGAGGAGCCCAAGTCAAAGTGAGGGCGTCGGTGGCGCACACGGTTCGGCTGGCTTGAAGCTTTGAAGGCTCGGTGGCATCTGGACTCAGGTGGGGAGGGGCAACGCCTGCAAAGATCGTGGACCGCTTTGGTCACCAGACGTCCGGACACATTTTCATATGCCCGCCATGGGCTGCTCCGCCTCCAAAACCATTGCGCCCTCACTGTATTACTATTATGCAGACATACTATATAGAGTAGACTTAAAATTTGAATTGTGTGCTTGCAATGACGTCCTACCTACGATGTGCTGCTGTATCTCAGCCCTTAAGGGGGATTTATGAGTTTTTCTGCTCGATGTGTAGCTTATGCTGCTCTCATACTAGTCTCGACCCCAACCCTTCTGGCGCTTACTGAGCGTCCGGTGTGGCGGGTTCGGGCGAGCAGGTGCTGAGCGTAGCGAAGCGGCAGAGTGTCCTGCAGAACGTCGGGAGCCGAGACCAAGGGCAAACCCGAATGGACTTTGCGCAAACCGGCGTCTTTCTGATAATTAATTCGTGTAACTTCGAGGTTTCCCTATCCCCGAAGATTTCTATGAGCCAGAGATGTTATGGACTCGCAGAATGTCCTTCTGCTCTGTGGAGGAAGCATTTCGAGGACATCAAACAAAATAATCAAGGCAGGTAGGTGATGAGATGGAATTATCCAGTGTAAATTCAGCATGGATGGGGATTTTTCCTGATGCGTACTGTTATATACCGACTTTTCATTTCGTGCCCATCTACCCCCGGCGTTTGGGAACCACACATATGTCCAATCCTCGGCCTTGCAGGCGTTGCCCATGGAGTGGAGGGGCGCAGAGACCAAGGCCGACAAGCAGAAGAGAATGCAGTGCCACCGAAGAAAGCATGAATGTTGCCCTTTCTGACGTGATGCAGACGCCGGCACGCACGCGTCTTGTTGCGCTTTTGGGTTCGCACCGACTCTGTGTCTGACTTTGAACTCTCCTTGTCAAGCCCACGCAGCGTGAGTGTGCGCACGCACGGCGGACATCGTCTTGTCTGTCATTTTCTCCGACACAGAGACGGCTGACTACGGCTATCATGCGGGGGCCTGCTCGTCGGACGACGTGTGGAGCGTATGCAGGAGATCGACAGCTGGAAGGTCGCGCACTCGCGCTCGCGGCTGTCGAGGCTCCGACGTTGCAGCGCAAATGTTTGAAATACGCTGGGGCGTGAGTATAGGCCATGCGCGTGGACAAACGCCAGATCTGTCGACGAGGAGGAGTGATCGACGGTGATTCTTTCTTGGGCGAGCTCGCTTCTCCCTCGTCCCAGTTCGGATGCCCGTTCTTGCGCTCCTTGGTTCGAATAAATACCGCCCGGACATGTTCTCCCTTTCTTCTCGTCCCCCATCCCCCTCCCCGTCGACGGCCACCTCCCCGCCCTCTCCCCCGCGCCCCCCTCCCGCTACCCACAGCGATGCGCCCGATCTCTCCCTCTTCCTCCTCGCGTCTCTCGCCCGTCAACATCCCCCTCTTCCACTCCTTTTCTCCCCAGATCGACGCCGGAGACGCCTCCTCAGACGACGGCGACAGTCTCAACACCCCGCTCACCGAGCACCATCACCACCGCCTCCATTCCTGCGACGTCTACGACCAGCAGCATTTCTCGCGCGACGCGTATCATTCCATCCATTCCCCCCATCCCCCCGAGCAGTACATCGACAATGGGAAGCCGACCATGTGTTCGCCAACATATCGCGGACTGCCGCAGCCCGTTCCCTCAGCGCACCCGGAGCTCTCCCAGGACCTGCTCTTTCCGGCATTCGCCTCTCCCTCTCAGTGCAGCCTCGATATCCCGAGCGCGTCTCGCCCAAGCAGTCATCTCTCCTCTCCCGGCTATTCGTCATGCACCCTCGACCCCACCGCCTCGCCCTTTACCCCGACTCGACAAACGTTCCAGCACGATTCCCCCGTTTCCGCCGCGTCGCCCTTCCTCTACCCCGATGCTTCTCCGTCAGGGAGCAAGCTCCCTTCTCTTCCCTCGCTCACCTTATCTAACATCGGTTGTGACGACATGGACGATCACCCATCACGTCTACTGTCACCGGTCCATGAGTCTTCCTTGGCTTCACCGACCATTTGCGAGGATTCGCTGCTCTGCCAGGGACGGCTCTACTCGCCGCGCTTTCACCCAGACCACACTCTTAATCCGTACTTTGTCCGCAGCTATCGCCTCGAGGACGAACTCGGTGCTGGTGGATATGGCTTCGTGATGACCGCGAGGCATCGGGCTGAAGGGCATGAGGTTGCCGTCAAGTTCATTATCAAGGACAAGGTCCCAGAGCACGCGTGGTGGGAGGACGAGATGTTCGGCCGCGTACCCACCGAGGTCATGCTGCTCAGTCTCGTGAACCACGAGAACATCGTTCGGTGCCTCGACCTGTTCGAGGATGAGGTGTACTTCTATTTGGTAAGCGAGATGCGCGACGTCCATTTGCGGCAGTCGCTCACCCATTTGCCACACAGGTCCAGGAGCTCCACGGCACCCCCTGGGTGTCGAAGAAGCAGAAGAAGGCGAAGCCCACGTCTGCCCCCGGGAAGCTCGCTGTCCCGACTCCGTCGACTACGCCGATGCTTTCCCCTTCGCATTCCGTGGACTCGACGCTCGACTTTGCGCCGCACACGCCTCCGCACGTTCCCATCGGAACAGACTGTCTAGCGCCCGCTTCCCACGGGAAGCTCAATGACATCTCCAACACAAGCGTCCACGATAGCCTGGACGACGACATGCTCAAAGCGCCTCTGGATGGACGCCCAGGTTGCTCGCGTCGCGCTTCGCACGACCTGTTTGAATGCATCGAGCAGAGTAGGCACAAGCGGCTCACGGAAAACCAGGCACGGTACATCTTTGCACAGGTCGTCGAGGCGGTGTACTATCTCGACAACCAGGGTATCACACACTGTGACATCAAGGACGAGAACCTGGTTGTCGACAGTGACCTCAGGGTACGTCTTGCGGGACTGATGTGTGTCAGTGATGCTAACATGGGCGCGATACAGGTGAAGTTAATTGACTTTGGCAGTGCGGTAGTCGCAGACCCTACGGCGCCACGTCCATATTACACCCTGTTCTTCGGAACGACGGCTTATGCGTCCTCAGAGATCCTCCTGAAGAAGCCGTACCAGGCCCCTCCTGCGGAGATCTGGACACTCGGCGTACTCCTGTCATACCTCCTCACCGGCCACTCGCCCTTCCCAGCAGAGCAGGATGCCAAGGATGGACGCGTGGTCATCCGCGAACCCAAAACCGGCAGCCTAAGTAGGTCAGCTATCGCACTCATGGCACGCTGTCTGGAGAAGGATCCTCTGCTGCGCGCCGATATCCACGAAGTGCGCGATCACCCCTGGCTGGACGGCGCGCTCGAATGCCTCGGTCGCGACTAAAGCGGTCAGGGTCGTGGTCGCGGACGCTGCATGGCACCGGCTTCGATGGACTGTTCCCTTCTATGTTGTTACTGTGGTGTACATGCGTCTTACCGTGGCACCCATCGGACCTCAGACGGCTCTGGAAGTATCATTATGTCGTATGCGTTCGAGTCTCCATACTGTAGTATCAAGTCTTCCATTCCTCACCTGCCCGTCCTTGGCCTACCATCATTGCATACAGTCGATACCCCCGCATTAACCTTATACCGAATCCTAGGCGTCCAATCCACACTATCATCGTCGCATTCTACGAGCATTCGCAAATGTTCCTCACTGTACATTATGTCACCATCGTCGCATTCCCTACCCCCGTTCATTCGACTGTATTTTATCATCCTTGATTTGTTTGGATAATGTGTTCCAATAGACTTTCATGCGTAGCTTGCATCGAACTTCGAAATATGCTTGCCCTCGAACCTGCTCCGATCCCTAATAGGGAATTGCGGAGACGCCCGCCGGCGGTTCCCCGGTGGGCTACGGAAGGGCCGGGGACCAATCAGGGCGCGCGCTTAGCAAACCCCTTGCGCTCATCGTCACCGACGGCGAGCACAGTCTCTCCGTCCCTCCACCATGTCGCTCTCTGTCCTCCACCCCGCTCGTGTGTTCGCTTCGATTTGCATTCCTTGCTTATATCACTGACTCTGAACGTCATAGTCGCCAATGCTGGCCGGCGAGCAGCTCTTCGGCCGCAAGTCGGTGTCGCCGGTGCGTCCCATGCCAACCTGGGGTTCTATACCTGTATTTATCGCAGAAAAATGTACTTGGGGCTGGTGTAGCATACCGCCAGCTTCATTCGTCCCGGCCTGCGTCGAAGCCTTCGACCATTCCTACCTCTTCCACGAACCCTGCCGAGCCTATCACCCACATTGCGAAGCAGGGCTCAAACCAGCTCAGCTTGGAGACACCATCGAACAAGGCAGAGTACGTGCTCTCCACGCTCGACAAGGTCGCGAACTGGGCGCGTCAGGGCTCCATGTGGCCCATGACCTTCGGTGCGTTCGCCCTATCCCTCCCGACTTAACCCGCCTGTCTAACATCTCGTTCGTGCGTTCGTTTGTGCGTCGGCGCCGTACAGGTCTCGCATGCTGCGCCGTCGAGATGATGCACATGGCCGCGGCGCGCTACGACCAGGACCGGCTCGGGGTCGTCTTCCGTGCGAGTCCCCGGCAGTCCGACATCATGATCGTCGCGGGCACGCTCACGAACAAGATGGCACCCGCCCTGCGCAAAGTGTACGACCAGATGCCCGAGCCCCGTACGTTCCTTTCTTACTCCCGTCAAGGGTATATTTGCAACGGCCGCTGACCGCACGGGCATCACATGTGCAGGATGGGTGATCTCGATGGGCTCGTGTGCGAACGGAGGCGGATACTACCATTACTCGTATTCCGTCGTCCGGGGATGCGACCGTACGTGTCCGCCGGCGTTTGGGACTGGATGCGGTGCTGACATGTTCGCGACGCTGCAGGCATCGTCCCCGTGGACATCTATGTGCCTGGCTGCCCGCCCACGGCGGAGGCGCTTCTGTACGGGATGCTGCAGCTGCAGCGCAAGATGCGGCGGTCCAGGAAGGGCGTTCTCTGGTGCGTCTCGCTGACCAGCCTTGATGCGCTTCTGCGTCTGCGGCAGGGGCTCGCTGACGTCGTAATCCAGGTATCGGAAGTAGTTGGGCTCATCATGATGGGGCGGGCGGTCGAGGACCACTCTATCTTTCAAGTACGAGCAGTAGATACTGGATGCCGAATGAGAACGTGTCTGAACCTGCGGTCTGCATTGCCCCCTGTGCGAGTGATTGATCTCGCGGCTCTTGAACGAAGTACGGGCGATGTCAAGAAGAGCTGATGCTCTAGGCAAGTCTTCCGAGGGCCAGTGCTATGTTGACGTTGTCTATTCGATTTCTAGACATGTTTCAGGCCTAGGCAGGACCGATGTACATCGGTTTCCGTTCGAACGGACAAGGCCAGGAACGCGAACTATGCGTTGCAATTACAAGTTGAAACCAGCTAGATGAGAGGATGCGCCCGAGGACGCTGATACTCTGACGTGACGGCAGTCAATATAAGTCGAAGTAGATTCAGCACCACTAAGACGTAAGCAAGAATCCGATCCAGTGTTAGACATCAGGAACCTCCAGCCCGAGCCCCTTCAAGAATGTGTCCGTGGTATCCCATAATTCGTTGCAGATTTCCTTGTTGTTTGCGGCAGCAGGCAGTTTAGTGATGCGCCCAGGAGGCTTCAGGTACGCCCCACGGTAGGTGTCCACTGCCGCGCGCGGAACAGGGGAGGCCGCAGCGAAGACGGAGCTGTATGCGCCCTTGGTCGCTTTTGTGAAGGCGACATTAGCTATTGTGCGATAGATCACCGAGAGAACCGGGCCAACGGAGGAGGCGTAAGCTTGGACGCCCTCTGTCGCATGCAAGCAGGGGCGGTAAGCTACGGTGGCGAGTCAGGGTGCAGGAACGCACCTGTGTTCACTTCTCCGGGATCCGCGGCAATGGCGAGGATGGGGATGCCGTGCTTGTCTAGACGCTGTTGGAGCTCACGAACGAAGAGGAGTTGCATCAATTTGCTGTACGCTGTGAGCATTGTCACTACCATGTTGGCGAGATCGGGGATGCGAACACTAAGACGCACCGTACCGCAGGAACTGCGGGAAGGATGTGTCTGTGAACTCTCTATTGAGGTCATCCAGGTTACGGAAACGGACGTCGGCGGGGCATTGGAGAGATGCTGATGAATTGAGCTAATTACGTTCTGTCAGCTATGGAACGTCCACCGGGTGAAACAACGTACTCACACAGACAACGCGAACATCACTGTTGGGCTCCTGTGCTGTCGACTTCAGAACAGGTAGTAATGCTCTTGTAAACAAGCATGTGCCGATGTAACTAATACACTGAAGTGAGCGCGGCGCGCTACCTCAGATCAGTAACTTAAATTTACTTGACCATCACGATGTCTTGGAGACCTATGAAACAAGAGTCAGGACGCATTGACACGTAGCATTAGTGGGAGTATTTTACCGTCGTGGGTCTTTTCGTACGGGATGAGTAGCCTGAGTGGACGATGGTCAACATATGTAGCAATGGTGATATGTAGCTCCACTTACAATGCAGCGTTGTTCACTGTACAGAATACAATTCATGAAGACCAGCAGACCATTGTGACATAGACATGGCACTCACTCAGAATATCAAGACGCTTCTCCTTCTGCATGAAGTCTTCTGCGGCTCGCATGATTTCGCGTGGGTCGCTCAGCTCAAGCTTCAACCAGATGACTTCCCCGTTTCCCGGGCCAAGGCCAGAGGCTTGTAAGCGTTGGATAGCCGCTTTGGCCCGTTGCTCGTTACGCGCCGCCATGTAGACCTTGGCTCCATGCCTAGCAAAGTACTGGATGGCGGCGAATCCGACTCCGGCGCTACGGACGTTTCGTGAGTTCCCCAGAATGGATCCGCACCCATTGACATCGTGGGAGGAGAAGCTTACTTTCCGCCAGTGACGATGATGACTCTGCCAGTAAGGTCGGGCAGGTCGGTGTTGGGATTGAAGCCTTTGGAAAATAGCGCGCCCATGCTGATCGCTAGGAGCGGCCGTCGGTCACGACCACGGAAGCGGGCTGAGGGTTCTGGACAAATGAACAGAGGGCTCGACCGGGAGAGATGAGAGGAGGCGGAGCGCGGGGTAGCGTCTGGCGGGGATTGCCGAGGAATGGTCTGCCGTCCGTGACACTGACTGTGAGGACTCGACGAGCCATTCGCATCTTTCGTCTTCTGCTTCACCGTCTCTCCTTCTCCTCCTCCCCCTCCTACTCCTTCTCCTCGTGCTCCTCCTCTTGCACACTCGCCGAGCAGGGCAGAGCAGCACAGCGCCCGTCTCGCTGGTGAGCAGCACCTCCTCTTTCGCCCCTTTGTAACGCAGACGTAATATTCGTGCCCCGGCCTGCGCTCTCCGCTTTCTTGCAGTTTCCTGTTCACATCCCATCAACGTCCTTCGCACACCTCGTGTCATCCGTTCACGACCCCGACGTCCTTCCAAAGGCGTATATCCGGACGTCATGGCCACCGCCGTCCAGCTTCCATCGCCAGACACAGGCGCCCCTCTCAACGACGTCTCCCTAGGACTCGTCTCGCCCAACAACCATTCACATTCAAAGTCCAAGTCCAGCAACTACTCTCAACGTCTTACCCTGACCGAGTTTGACCTCAGCGACGATCGCTATCCGTCCCTGTCCTCTTCCAAGGGCCCCGTCTCGCCCATGCTCCATTCTCCCGGCGGCTTCGACCCCGCACTGGATGCCGGGATGACAGCAGCCCTGCGTGCCAGCTACGAAAAGTCACGCAACTCAGATCCCGTCCCATCTTCCAAGACATGGATCGGCGAGAGCATCACTCAGGAGCCGGCCGAGGAATGGGACGCGCCCGCACAGGCAGCAGCTTCAGCAACGCCCTGTGAGCCGCAGCCTTCTCCGAGGCTGGAGGGCACGACCTACCCCTCAGCAAGCCCTATTCAGTCGTACGGCTTCGACAGACCGTCTGCTGCCGCTCGACCCTCGCGCGACGGCTCTGGTGAGCAGCGTCTCGCGTACAACCAACCTCTTCCCCCGTCCCCCCAGATGGGCCAGTCGTTGTCGAGCCCTCGGGCTCTAGGTGATCAATACGAGCTATCTGCGCCAAGCCCCTCACCTCGCCATGCGGCTATGGTGCCTCAGCTTCAAGGTGGCCCCGCGCGTACCCCCTCTGCGTCTCCTCGCCACTCGACGCTCCCCGTCGCTGGCGTCGGTGCGGGCGCAGGCCCGAGCTCGCCGTCAATGTCGCCGATCGTTCCCATGTCTGCGGGCCCCACCTACAACGCGGCTGCCATGCAGTCCATCCCCATCTCCCCCAAGCCCAGGGCGTATCCTCAACATCCGACGTACATCACGCCTGTCGCCTCCACGGCTATGCAGCCCTCGTTCTCGCCCCCGCAGGTGCCGAAGGAAGAGGTCTGCGTCGAGTGTGCGATGCGTGATCAGGATATGGCGGACGTCGATGTTACTGGACCCGGCGTTTGGGAACGCGAGAGCGACATCATGTACGATGAGCTGTGTCGGAGGGAGGCTGAGGAGGATGTATCCGGCCGTGGATCTTCCTCTGAGAATCATTCACGACCGAGGGCGAAGGGTGGTCGGCTCACCGAAGATAATCTTCGGTTCTGGTTGAGCATTGTGCGTGGTCCTCATTTCGCCCTACATGCCTGTAGCTGACCCCTCCTCCCGTAGAACCCCAAGGAGCCCTCATCCCGCCAGCAAACTCTCGATCAGTACGTGAAGTCCCAGCGCCATCTTCTCGAAGCGGAAGCCCTCGCTCGGGCACGGGCGTTGCGCGAGTCTCGGCTGCTTGACGAGAAGATGCGGGACACCTTCTCGCAGCTCCGGCGTTCAGCGTACGAACTCGGAAGCAGCTCGCAACCTACGGATGACAGCGGCGCTTTGCGCATCAAGTCGGCTGGAAACGCGCAGGCTCATTCCCGTGAGGTCACCCTGCTTGAGAACGGCATGATCGTCGAACACGTTGACCTGCGCAAAGAGGAGAGAGAGGAGCGCGAACGCCGACGCAAGGAGGAACGGCGGGAGAAACGCGAGCTCAGCCGTGCGCGCAAGTCCTCGCGGAGCTCCCGCTCTGCGGCCGACGTCGCGTCCGTGTATTCCATGCCGCTGCAAAGCCCGCTCCCACAGATGGACAGTGGTTTCTTCTCTGGCGCCCGGGACTCGCGGCATTCTCAGTCTTTCTCGCCCCGCCCGAGCAGCGTGCTCACGGGTGGGGCAGACCGGCCGCAGACCTTGTTGCGAGCCCAGTCGCAGGCCTCGTTCTCGGACATGCAAAGTGTAGGCTCCGCGTCTTCGCCGCGCCGCTCTAGGTTCTTTGGCTTCAAGAACTTGAGCGCCGCGTGGCTAAGCCGGGATAGCGTGGCACCCTCTGGCAGCATGATGGATATGCAGTACGTAACAACACCTTTAGGCATTCAGAGAACTCAACTGGCGGCTGACGACGGACATCCTTTTCAGCGTTGCTTTGCAACAGGAGCAGTCGTACTTCGCTGCACATCCTTCCGCAGTCGAGCTTGCCTCAAATACGCCCACTGTGAGGGCGTCTCAGTCGTGGCCTCGCGCACAGACGTCTACTGAGCCCGCGGCATCTACGGCACCAACAAAGAAGAAGAATGGGCTCAAGAAGATATGGAAGCTCGTCACTGGCTCGTCCAAGACCGCAACCAAGGGCCCAAGCCAATCCAAGTCGGTTGACAGACATGACGACGATGCACCTCTTGCCCCTCCACCACCTTTGTCCTACCTCGTCGACAGAGAGGGAGCGGGTAGACGACATGTTTCCACGCCTTCGCTGCTATCGTCCATGTCCCCCAATGGCTTCTCACAATTTGCTCCTTCGCCGCCGACCGCGCCTTCTAGTGCACTTCCGTCGCCGACGTCCTCACGGTACCCGGTTCTCGAGGAAAAGTCTAGCGGCGAGGCACACAAGGAGCAGGTGAAGCAGGAAATGGAACCCGATCACCGCATATCGGCCTTCGAGCTTGCTGGATCGAACGACGTCGCCTCACCCGACTCGGAACTGCGCGGTAGGACCACACACAGCTCATCGAAAACGTTGTCAAGCACCGGCCCTGCGACACCCGGCACGTCTCCGCCGCACCTGCGGCCCCAGTCAGCGATGCTAACGCGAGATAAGTCTCTGCCACCTCTCCCTGGGGAGTCGACTATCGAGTTTCCGAACCCCACTGGCATGGAGGGCCGACCGCAGACCATGTATGATCTTCTTCAGAATTCCTCCAGCCCGCTGTCTGCTGGTCTGCTCCCCCCGCAGGCTCCTTTCCGTACCCCTGAGATCAGGCGGCAGTCGTTCGGCGGCATGGGGTCGTCGCCACACCCCGCTGTGCAGAGTCTTCCTGCAAGGAGCCCGTATGCACGCGGTACGGTCAACGTCCCCCCATTCCTTGCCGAGGAGAAGTATGCTGAGTTCGGCGCGTCGACCCCGGCGTTGACCCAATGGGGCGCACAAGCAGGCAAACGCGCGCTGACGACCCCTTCGAAGCCGAAGCAAAGGCGTAGCAAGTTTGGGCTCTCGTCGCTGTTCGGCAAGAAGTCCACTGAGGTCGACAGGGAGTCGCAGCTGATCACGCCCAGCGTCACGAACGTGTCCGCTGCGGAGCCTGCCGACTACAACCCGTACCGCTCGTCCGCGTCGGACCAGCGCGATGAACCGAGCTTCAATGGGTACAGTGGCCCCGGGTCGACGCACAGTAGTGCAGCCCCACGGATGTCCGTCGCGTCGAAGAAGAACATCGCGGAGCTCGTCGACCAAGACCCGGAGTTCGTCGCGTATCGCTACCCGTCGGCGGAGCACCGTCTGGAAGTCCTGCGGTGATTCCGACAATTTCTCGCTGATTTCCTTCAGGTCAAATGTGCTGCCGCAAAAGCTCTCTTCGGCCTGTGTACATGTACGAGTCGGAATACCTCACTGCATACATCCCTAATACAAAACACCCGCGGCGTTGGCACGCCACTGTCCATGGACGCCCTCCCTCCCCCTCTCGTCGTTCTCTCGCTCTTATCTGTCATACCGCATACGCCGTCACCCACATCCGCTCCGATTCCCCCACGTCACTCTCGCTCGTACTCACTGCTCCGCTCACGACCGTTCCGTTCAGCCCCTTTTCTTGCCTCTACGCCCCCGCGTTTCGCACGTTGCTCGCTGCTCCAGCACCCGCGCCCTGCACCTAGTTTCACCGCACCCCAGCCTCGTCCCCCGCCCACAGACGCTCCTCCACGTATATTCGCCCGCATCCCATTCTCTCGACGGTCCCTTCTTCAGTCTCGCCCGTTCCCGCACGCATTCTCATGTAATTGTTGCCCATCCTCCCTCCATTTGTTTTTCTCCCGACCCTTCCGCGTCTCGCCGTTCCCGCTCCGCATGCCCTCGCGCGGTGGCCGATGTATGTGTAGACCTGCGCTTCTGCCTATTAATTGTCGGCTTCGGTTCATTTTGCGACCTCCACCTGACTACGCCACGCCGCAAACGCGCTGGGCATGCTGGTGGCGTCCGTGTGCCTGGGGCCGGCCTGAGAGACGGTTCTGCGTCTGCGCGGGACTGCCGGGGGCCGGGGGAGGGTCCGGGTGCCGGTGATTGTGTCGGGCAGGAACGCTCATAGTGCTAGTGCCTTAGAGTCGGTGCTGCTTCGGTGAGTGGAGACCGTTGGAGTCTGGTTGACAGGACTTCGCGTTGGCGATCGGGGTGCGAACGATCAAGCGAAGGCAGGCGGTGTGGGTCATCGTAAGTACGCGGCGGCGGTCTTGATAGTGACCTCTAGTTGAAGCGCCGCTGTGTTTGATTCGATTTGGAGGTGCGAGAGAGTTTGGGAGTGGGGTGTGTATCCTGAATTTATTCTTGGTCCTTACAAGTAGGGCTCTACAACGAATAACCTCGGAGAGCGATATTGTGTGGGCACAGAATGGGCACGGATAGAAAAGTGTAAGCAGGTCCTTGGGATCTGCTTCGAGCTCACGCACCATTAATTCAGAGAGAGTCTCACACCCACTGGGGTCGTACATATATGTACAATTCTGGTAAGCAGATACTCCGACGGCGGCAGGAGCGTTGGCAGTTCGCGCATACCCCTCTTTGCAATTAATCGTACCACGATGATGATCACGGTGTGCTTCAACAAAGTGTAATCGTAATCCTCGGGACGGGTCGGCATCCATGGCATCTACGACTTGCATCTTCAAGGTGGGTGAAAGGCAGAAGCCTGCGTGACACGAGGATATATTGAACCATCTTCACTGGTCTTGGCATGGTTCTCCGTGAGACAGTGATAGCACCATCCCGAAGAAAACGCACTGGAGACGTGTACACTTCGTCAATGTGGTTTTGTGTGGGGGCGCACTCGGCTGCTCCCGCATCTGCGGGATAACGGGATACACTAACGGGTGGGTCGTTTGCTGTCACGCCGAGCCAGCCGTGTTACAGGCTATCGCAGGGGAGTTGCACTGTGCCCGAAGTCCGAACGACACCGTCGCGGGACCATGTCGTCACGGCGACTTATCGACCAATCGGTAAGAAAGTGGGTTGCTTCATCGGTATCGTACACATAGCACAACACAGATCTATAGACGTGACCAAGATTAAAGAGCGATAGCAAGAAAACTGCGCAAAACACAATTAAACATACAGAGGCACGACGAGCGCTGCTGCGACCAGCCCTCCACCGCCACCACGCAATGTGTTGCTCCCAATGTCCGCTGCACCTGGGCAACTTGAGACTCATCAAGATGAGACGGTCCGGAGGCTGATTGCCAAGCGAACGGCACGCACAGCGAAGATACACGCAAACGCTAGCCCCGCGCCGCACCGTCCGCACAGTCGAAACGGCCGACCCAGCATCCGTGGCCGCCTTCGATCCGGTCCAGCCAGTGCGTCTCGACGACCTGCTCCCAACAGCGCTGCTTCGCGCGGGCGCTGCGCGTGATGCGCACGCGGACGTCCAACGTCCCCTCGCACGCCGCGCTGATCGCGTTCAGCGCGCCCGTGAGCGCCATGTACTCCTTGTACGGCCCCCCCGCAGTGCCCGCGGACGGGGGCGGCACGGAGTGCACGAGCACATGGCGCAGGGCCGGAAGCAGTGCGCGCACGCCGCCATCCCCCTCCTCGAACGGCGCGCGCACGGGCGACTCTGCGGCGTACAACGCCGTCGGAGTGTGGTGGGGGTCGGGGCCGGGCAGCCCGACCGCGGCGCGGAGGAAGGCCGGGATGCAGTGTTCGTGCGTGTATGTAGTGTTCGAGATGCGGAGGTGGGTGAGGCTGGGTGCAAGACGTGGGAGGTGGGTGAGGGTGTCGCGCAGGACGAAGTCGCGGTGGCGGCCGCAGATGAGATGGACGCGCTCGAGGACGGGAAAACGGGAGGAGGTCGTCGGGGGGCTCGGTGTCACGGATATGGGCGTCTGCGAGAGGGGTGATGGCAGTGATCGCGACCAGCTGGGTGGTGACGCTGACACACTGGATCGGCCACCTCCGTCGAACACCTCGTCTCCGTTGACGATCACCGAAATGCCCACGAGCAAGGTCAGTTCGCGTAGACGGGGAAGAACGGGCTTCATGGCCGGCAGCACAAAGCCGTCCGACTGTAGCAGCGCGAGTGTGCGCAAGTGAGGTGCGGCGAGCTCCAACAGCCGTGGTACGAGTTTGAGAAAGCGGCAATCCCAGGCGGCCTTGTCTTGTTCGCGTAGTCGCCGGGCGGTGATCCATTGTTCAGCAGGGCTGTTTTCCCCGAAAGAGCTGTCCGAACTGAGGTCGGACGGGGAACTCGGGGGAGATGCAGGGAAGGACAGCAATAGGTGGTATATTCTAAGACGCCGTCCATGGTATCTGTCTTCGTAGCCTTTGGCGTGCGCGAGAAAGAGCTCGACCTGACGGAGTGAGAACAAGGACAAGGCGTGGCTACGAACAGGAAGTGAAGCGTTGTAGAAGAGCTTGCAGGCTAGCGCCAACGACGCGCCAGTGTATCCCCCGTCTGTGCACGCATAGCCGAACACTTCGCGCCAGATTTCCAAGGGCAAGCGTGTCATGGGTGCGGGAGGTGAAGATGGCGGGGAGGGCATGTGCGCGAGTACTTACGCATTGTATAGTCGCCTCAAGCTTGTCTTGGAGGTCTTATATTTGAGGACATCCCGGCTTGGGTGAAAACCATGCGGTATCGCCTCGCTACGAATGATCGCGCTGGATCAATGGTTGTTCGTCTGCGGGGTGTCGAGATTGACTGCGTCAGAGGATTTCGACCCCGCCCCGTCGCCGGGCTGTAGGGACGGCACTGCCACAACGGCAGGTGAAACCGACGGTGTGGGCACGCCCAATTGCCCGGGCGTCGACGATGGCTGCAACACTGCGGGTCGGGCAGGTCAAGGAGATACTCGGACGATACGATTTGATTGATTACGACAAATCACCGAGTCTATATGCGGCCGTTATGTTGCCACTGTCGTAATCTATCAAATCCTCTGCTTTGAGGTCGACCCGAACGGGGATGCGAAGGAAGATCCTCCCCTGCTCGTCAGGGGGCGGTAGTCGTCCAGCCCGGATGTTGACCTGGAGCGCAGGGTGAAGAAGCCGAGGTGCCCCTAAGACAGCGTCGCGTTCCTTGCGAAATTGTATGAACGCGGACGACTCGGTGCCCACTTTGACATGCTTGTTCTTCGCACGTTGATCAGCAACTGTCGCAAAGCATGCCTGATCGCGGTTCTCTGGGTAATCGTGCCCGACATAGAGACGATAGTCCTCCGGAAGGGATAGCAGGCGTTGCATTGACTGAAATAAATGAGGTCTATCACGGCGTTCTGAAACTGAGAATCTCGGGCACAAGATCTTACTGTAAACAGCTTTTCCACATCTCCGCCTGGAAAGTCCGCGCGAGCCGAGCCTACATCGGGCTGGTTTGACATGAGTAGAGTAAGCACGCCAAGAATAGCGCGACATACATTGAAGATGGAGTCTCCGGTAAACACGGCCTTGCCAATGACATATCCAACGTGATCAGGCGTATGCCCGGGAAGGTGCATCACGTGGGAGGACAACGTCCCCAGCTTGAACTCTTCGTTATCCTGGAAGTACACGTCGAAAGCCCCATCCAGAGCAGTTGATTCAAGGCCATAGATGGGTGCAAAAGTATCTTGCACCATCGTAATCCGCTGGCCGATGCAAACCGCGACATCCCCGCCCAATTGCTGTTTGAGATACTGAGCGGCGGTGAGGTGATCGGCGTGGGCGTGCGTCTCACTGAATGCCCCTAAGTACAACTAAATTTGGACATACACAAGGTGAATATCGCTTACAGAATTCGTGTGACTCTCAACTTGTGGTGTTCAATAAACGAAACCAACCCGTCCGCAGTCTCCGTAGTGATTGAGCCAGAGCTCGGGTCGTAGTTGAGAACGGGGTCGACCAGAACAGCATCGGAGGTGTTGGGGTCGACGACGATGTACTGCCACGTTGAAGTTGCCTTCTCAAAGAACGTGTAGACCGTTGGAGTGGTATCTGGGTCTGCGCTGATGTGGCGCCTCCAAGGCTCCGCAGGGGGGACTTTGTTGACCAAGGCGCGTGACGCGAACGTACGAACCACAGAGTTGTGCCGAATGGTGCGCGGAGAAGCGAGCCCGGGGATCCCTGTTTGTACAGACAGATACTTCTGCACAAAAGCGGGACGAGCAGAATGAGTATGTACAAGACGAACGCTCGGGTGTAGACAGCGAAGAGCTGGAGTCTTGTGCATGATGTTGGGTGGCGAGACGAAGAGGGTTTTGGGATCCCAGAAAGGGGTGGCCAGCCCGAACTTATAGCGTCAGGCAATCCGAATTCAAGAGGGGCGGGAGCTGCTCCTTCGTCACCTAGCCCTTTCAATTCGGAATAGCTGGCGCAGCTGCTGACTGGCACGGCAGCTACAGATCACGGGTGTCTCCAAGACATTCCCGGTCGTCGTAAGACTCCAAAAAATGCATGCACAACAGCGAGGACAGTCCAGATAGCGAGAGCAGAATGAGTTCCTAGAGGCGCAGGTGGTAGGTCTTGCAAGCGTCGTCCAAAATGACAATACCAGTGCCGAAGATCTCAAAGTGAGATTCTGATCTATGCATCACGGCATGGTGTTTAGGGCAGGTCCAACCACCTATTATTATCACTGTCAGTGAGCGTTACAGTGGAATTGCGGTCATGAGGATCTCTCCACACGACAGTTCTGCCACTTGCCCGGGATTTGAGTACTCAAGTACTCAAGCTTCACGGAGACGGTGCACATACAGAGTTCGTCATATGATTGCGGGCGAAAGACATCTGATGGGTGGTGCCTTCTCAAGAAAGAAAGCCAACAAGAATCTGCCAGCATTGCTTTTCCACGAATTATCACATGATTATATGACCCTTTGAGGGATCTTGCTACTTAGTACTTATCCCCTGGCCTTGAGCGCAGCGAAGTGCTGCGACTCAATCGGGTAGACGGGGTCATCGGGGTAGATCTACAGTCACCAAAGTCAGAATGTTGTATTGTCCAGCACCAATGAGAATACTCACGGCGTAGCCATCGTCCGGCGTACTTCCAGTCGAGAAGTGGGAGCCCGCTTGCCTGTGGCCATAATCAGGCAGATGTGCTTTGCAACCGCCTTAGTGTAACGTACCATATTAGATCACCTGCGAGGCCAGAGGTGATGACTGTGTTGTACCACGCCGTGTAGGTCGAGGGTTGGCTGTCGGTAACACCGAACTCCTCCAGGATTACGGGCTTGTTCGCTAACTTCTGGGACGTGGCGTGGTCTATGATCCACTGCGAGCCCCAGCCGGTAGGGTCGGTGGTCTGTCCCCAACTCCCCTGAATGGGCCGTCAGTACATGTAACATTCTTGTGATCGGCGATGTTAGCTTACGGGGTACAGCTTTGAGGGGGATCGCGGTCAGTACACCGGTCCCGGCCGTAATGCGCAAGTGAAACTCACGTGAGCGGTGCCAAAGTCAATCGTGCTGATGTTGAGGTTCGCGTTGAAGTCGATCCCTTCAGACCCCCTGTAACCGGCGCCAATGATCTCGATCAACACGGAGGATATCGGGCAGTCACACACAAACATACTGGTAAGGGTAGCTCGGGTTACCGGGCTCGTTGAAGAAGCCCTCATCGCCAATCGCGACCAGGTGGTTGGAGTCGATGGATTTGATATATGCTGAGATGTCGCTGGCCCAGTCAGTGATCGTCTTTGTCGTGCAGGTACCGGAACTCGTCCTATACCGCGGGTAAGCGGGCGTATCCATGAGCAGCATAGCTGCCGAACACCTACCCAGTGCTTCCTCTGCACCTCGGCTCATTGGCAAGTTCCCACCCGAGGATCGTAGGCTCGTTCGCGTAGCGCCCTACGAAGGTCTTGATGTATGACTTGTATGCGGCCTACACGTCCTGTAAGCTCAAACATGTGCTCCACTGGATAAAATTCCCACGTACAACAACATTCGTGTTCGTGTAGAATAGATCATGGTTGGGGGAGTTAGCAATCTGATTGACGTAGACGTCCATGCCTCCATAATCGCTCCAGTTGTTTGTCCTGCCATGAATCGTAAGGTGGTGTCTGGCTAGAACTATGCCATGTCACCCACAGCGCAACGATCAGCCGTATGCCGTTGGCCTTTGCGGCCGCAATGACGTTGTCTGATTGCGATGTCAGGAGGTGTTCAGTAGGTTTATGCACATGGGACCCGCCGTGAGAATCTCACCGAAGTTCATCAAACCAGTCGTGCCGGTGTTCACCGTGGGCTTCCCGTTCTGCCAGAGCTGGTAGTATACCCCGTTCGCACTCGTGACGTCGTTGAAACCCCTGCCCCGCGATTGCTGTGTCAGCGATACCCGAGCGGACAAACGGGATGATGATGTTGCTCGCCATGTGCGCACGGTCGTCGCGCCAGTCTTCGCAATGTCCGCGAACGCCTGGTTCATCTGCGCGGTGCTATAGCCCATCAGTCCAACCCAGTACGAATTCGCGCTGCATTGTCGAGCAAGCCGTCAATATCGGTCTCACATGGCCATGAGATCCAAGATGGATGCTGACCCGACCAGAGGGAATGTCGCGCCGTTGAGCACGAACTTCTGCCCGGCCACTTTGACGAAGCCGGTAGAGCCAGGGGGCGGGGTAGTTGTCGTCGTCGGAGCGCTCGGAGAGGTGGTCGGTGGCGGTGACGGCACAGTAGGAGTCGTAGGCACGCTAGCGGAGGGCAGGCACTGTGAATAGTACGGGTTTTGGATGATGCATGTTGCACCTGCGACACAGGCTATAACGAAGGAAGATGATTTAGTTTCGCCCAAGGCTCCATGGGGAGAAAAGGTGTACTGGTGTCTCCACTCCAACCAATGCCGCCACACTGAAACATCAGGAGTCAATGCATTAGAAGGGTGAGGTACGTCTAAAGCCGGACTGACCTGGCCGTACAGTGGGGACGCCGCGTTGGCGAATGACGCGAGTGCAAGTGCGAGGGTAACCAAGCCAATCCTAAACATTGTGAATCGTTGTCGGGGGAGACGAGTAGCACTCGCACAGTGAGCAGCCCAAAGCGCCTGTTATAAACGCGTACCCTCTCGGAAGGCGAACTTCGTCAGACAGAGGCCCGGGATAACCTCGCATGTGCGAGGTTTACCCCACGCGCCGTATGTGGTCCCGTGGACACAAATTTGGCGTGTTTATGCGCATGCTACGCAGGGGTACGTGATGGCATGCAGACGAAGGAGATATATAACAGGAGCGAAGCCAGAAGAAGCGCAGCTAGTGGACGAGCGCACACGCACACGTGACGGAACATTGCGCCTGGGCAGTGTTGGTACAGTTTGCCAGCTCACCTTCCAGGTTGCACCCGAACGTCGTGCGGATAAACTCGTCAAAAGCGGTCCAATACAGCACGGGGCTGACCACGTTCAAGGCACCGGCATATGGCGTATATTCTAGTAGCGCGGTCAGTACATTCATATCCGCTAATAACCCGCAGCGATCCCGTTCTTTCTAGAATCACTGGCAGCTGAATCGCATTCTGATTAATGTCGCAGACTGGAATGTGAGATAAATGCCCACCGAATATCGTGCCGTTGATCTTTGCGACCACCTGGATTACCGCGGCAATACGGTTCGTATCCGATACTGAACGCTGGTGTCAGGGTGTAGTCTTTACTCAATGCTGTTCGAGCTCTGACCTGTGATGTTATGTCCTTTTTCCCTCAATACGTCGATCAAAGAGGGTGACAGTATATCGTCCGCGTCGACCATCATAGGAAAAAGTTGGTCATGCAAGCGGCCGTACTCGATGGCGGCGCTGACATCCATACCCCAATCCATGTTGAGTAGAACCTGAAACACGGCAGGGAAGATGCGAGAACCGCCAGAGCCACCGATAGCTGCGTAGAAAGAGCCATCTTCGTCCTCTAGGATAGATGGTGATGTGGACGAAAGCGGTCGCTTGCCAGGTTCGGGATAGTTGTCTACACAGTGATGAGGGATGACGACAAGGATGTCAGTATGGATGCGACTCACAAGGGGAGGGATAGAGCCCGAACGCATTGGGCACTCCGGGTGTGGAAAAATCGTCCATCTGCATCTACGTCAATCGTCTATACTCGGAGATCTTTTGAATAACGTCTACCTCATCGTTGAGAATCACACCTGTAACAGGGTCGAGTACGGCGGATCCAAATACAAGGTTGACGGTCGTCGTCAGCGCGACCGCCATTCCATCCTTGTCAACGAAAGAAGAATGGCTCTGCATTGAAAATGAGCAGGGTGCGCTCTATGTGAGGGGGCTACCGTTCGTACCGTGCCATGGTCTTCTACGATATCGTAGATGGGGTGGTAGTACTCGGGGGAATGTGTCCTGTCCTAAAGGTAGATGCCAGTTACTTCAGCAATGATCGTGTATGGTAACGAATGCCATTTACGTCGGTGATATTGGCAAACACCTCGCTAGCATATGCCTTCGTGGGTATTTCGTGTATACGCTCGATTTGATCATGGTACGCAGGATCCCCGATTCTTGTTCTACGCGAGGTCTCAGACGACTATCGCGCCAGATATATGGAAGGCTCACCTAGCAGCGAAACCAACTGCGTATATGTCGGTCATCAGGTATATTCGTATGTATACACTTGCTTGTACTCACACTTCATGACCTCGAGGAAGCGATGTACATTCAGGGAGGTGCGCCCCTCCTGGGACAACTCTTCGAAATGCTCCATCAAGTTTAGCATATGGATGAGTACCGGCCCAGACGTCGGTGCATGCGGGGTGTAAATAGTGCGCCCGCGGTAGGTCCCCTGCAGTGCGCGCTTTACCTGCACCTCGTACCCTGCAAGGTCTTCCATGGAGAGAATCCCGCCAGTTGCGTGGACCTTCTCGACAATTGCATTGGCGATAGGACCCTTGTAAAAGGCATCCGCGCCACCTTCCGCGATGGCTGCAAGCGTACGTGAGAGATTCGTGCGTCGAATGGTCTCACCCGCCCGTAGCAATCGTCCCCCTGGCGCAAAGATGGCTCTCCAGTCTGGCTCATTGAGCATGAGCGTGGAGAACAGCTAGGCGTAATGAGGTACATCAGCGCGACCCGGCCATGCGCATATACGCATTCATTACCTCGAGCCTCCGCGCCAACTCTACCTGCACCGTCCAACCCTCCGCGAGCTGAATGGCCGGTTGTACGAGAGTCTTCCATGGCATTCTGCCCCAGCGCCGGTGCGCCTCCTCTAGACCGCGTAACTCGCCAGGGGTACCCACTGCAAGCCCTCCCCAGCGCGAAGCGAGAGGGTCGTCAATATACATGGTCTTGTTGCTCAACGCAGGCGCAGTCTCGCGGAAGTCAACCACAAAGACCTCGGATGAATCCTCGGGGTGTGAAGGAGGAATGCGGACCATCATGAACCCTCCACCTCCGATACCAGAGCTAGTGACACCCATGAATTCGTGCAGGTTCGGAACGTCTCCAGTGTGTGGAGATATGGATAAGACTCACGAGAACATGTTTACGACGCCAATGCAGAGCGTCGTGCTCACAGCAGCGTCCACCGCGTTCCCGCCATCCTTGAGGACGTTCACTCCGATCTCTGAACAAAGCTCGTTCTCGCTCGCGACCGCGCCGTTCGTCGCGCGAATAAGATACGCTGGGTTTCGCGTGGCGGATGGGACGCTCGTGCGGTTGCTCTTGAGAAACGTCGACCCCCTGGATTGCAGAGAACCGTCACAGACGAGGGAGTTGTAGAAGTTATAGGTTCCCCATAGAGATACGACGGTAACGAAGATCCATCGACGCCACGACGTGCGATATGCGCGCGAAGCCCGAAGAGGCTCAGCAATTAAGCCACGCTTTTGCATGGCGGAGGTAGCTAGAGGAGGGCGTAAGAGAGTGGGGGAGAGAGATGCACAATGCCGCCATTCTCAATTCTGTCCCTCTCGTGCGCGCGCTGCTGACAAGTTTGGTATCGTAATCTCCGTTATCCGTTCCGCCGGTCGATTTTGCAATGATGGCTAGGAGGGGCGAAGAGACGAAGGACTGGGGCTGGCGGTATGGCTGAGGCTCGTGGTTAGTGTAGGTCCATGGTGGTCGTGGTTTGCGCGTGAACAGGCTGTGGACGTCAGGGTCCTGTTACGCGCATTGCGAGACCCTGTTGCTCGATGGCGAAAAGCGTCTATTGCGAGTTGCACGGCGCTTGTTGCCGGCGTTTTTCGCACACTCGCAGCTCGCAGCACAACTCCACGCAGAACAGCGATGACTCGCACAATTCTTCAAATTTCGGCTATGTTCTCATATTCTGTCACGCCTAGTCTGCGCGCAGGTCACATTGCTGTTTCATCGTGAACGGATAAGTTTGACCATCTAGTCTCGGGACCTGAGTACGGTGTGTGAAGTGGAAAATATGAAGATGTTTCAACATTGTGTATGTCTTTTCAATAGCTAGATACTTATGTGGACAAATCATGCCTATATCCTTGCTCAGATAAGTGTGTGTGCCGAAGTGTGCAGAAAACCTCGCGAAGGGATCCTAGTCAATGAATTCGACAAATCTAAGTTCAATGATACTAGTGATATGCGTATTGCAATCAGGAATACGTTCAGTTACAGTTAGTGGCGTGCATATTGGACGTTAAAAAGGGTTTGCATGCGATCGGGCAAGGAGAATGCGTACGAGACCAGTGGAGGGGAGGCCGCGAGAGACCACGGAGAGGAGGATACGCTACGCTTAGCTCACAATGAATTATATCCCATGCCCTCCATCGTCACTCAAAGTAATCCTGTACAGTATACTCTTTCCACCCGCCTACGACGCGTGGTCCGTCCGCTGTTCGTGTGGTGGCTCCTGAGGAGGGAGGTGGTCAAACTTATCCGTTCACGATGAAACATCACCGCGACCTGCGCGCAGACTAGGCGAGTCAGAATATGAGAACATAGAGCCGAAATTTGAAGAATTGAGCGAGTCATCGCTGTTCTGTGTGGAGTTGTGCTGCGAGCTGCGAGTCTACGAGAAACGCGAAATCAGGCGGGCGACAAGCGCCGTGCAACTCGCAATAATGAACGCTTGATCATGAACGGCAGCTACATCTGCCTTATGATACAACCAAATTCATCTACGGTCCTTGTAACCCTATGCCAAAGTACTGGGAAACTGGGGACGCAACAGCGTGTATATTTGACCTAACATCGGAAGTAAGCGACCTCTCAATCCAATCTTTGATCTGTCTTGTTTGTCGGCGGGGGATCCAAATTATAATCGAACTACAAGCACAGTGACATTGTCCGAAGTCTTGCGTCTTGCAGCTTCGTTGAGAAGTTGTTGCGCTGCTTCCATTGCGTCGTGCGTGTCACGTATCAGATCTACTGCGTCTTGATCCTCAATGACATCCCACAACTAGAGGTATCAGCTCATGTCAACCGTAGCGAGAGGACCACGATGCTGAGCACGCACCCCATCACAGGCGATTATCAGGACGTCGTCTTTCTCGTCTAGTTCAATCGTTGCGGTATGTGGAATGCTGGTGACATAGCAATTCATTTGCGGATCGCCCAAGGCGCGAGTGGGGATGAGGACACCATCCACGCGCCCATCTATGATATGGCCGCCAGCCTTTTCGATGCGCTTGGCCTCTCTCTTGTCCGATGCAGTATGGTCGTAAGTCAAGCGGATGCCTTTTCCACCCCTGCCCAAGACTGCTCGCGCGTCGCCGACGTTGGCACAGTAGAGAACCCTCCGTACTTCAGATGGAGGGCGAAGAGCGCTGTCCGATCGTAAGTAGTAGTGATCTGCATGGTGCGACACGTGAGGACTTCTGGTGTATGAATCGAACAACGAACTCACTATTGGCACTGCTGATGCGTTTCGTTCCCGGTACTTCAACCGTGAGGGGTTTGTGATCGGGAGGTATGAACGACTGTTGCCCGGTGTCGTCCTCGAGGCGTAGAAATGCAACGACGGCCGTGCATCCCGACCGAAATTCTCCATCGGAATTCGCCCACATATCACGTATGCTGCGATCTACGTCGCGGAAGGATTGTGTGATTGCTTCGGTTACACTCCCCGAGTTGCTGCGTTGCAGAACATCCAACAGGCACTATGTTGAAGATTGTCAAGCAGTGGTCGGCCCCGCACGATGTACGAAGTCAAAGCCACCTGTGTATAATTCTTATTGCACCATATTGCAGCATCTTTCCCTCCATGCCCGTCGAAGACCCCAAAGAGCCCTTGGCCATGGATGCCTGCGAAAGGGACAACTATCGAATGCGTGTCTTCCATGCTGTCCCGCGGTCCCTTTGCAGATGCGACGGCGCATGTGAAGGCCAGATTGTGTGGCACAGACGTCTCCCGGATAGTTCTGGATTGGACAACGTTAGATTTGCTGAAGTTCATAAACTCCTAGGGAAACCGCACATACCCAGAGCTTGGCAGAGGCGCTATTGGATTGACACGCCTGTTCAGTATTTCCCTGATACTTCAGGAGATGAACACCACATACCTGCGTTAGATCTGGATAACATTTCTAATCGGATTAATTTGAACTATTCCTTGGTTTAAAGGATGTTCCAAGACGTAGAGATCTACGGGAGCAGACAGTTTGTCTGCGCGAAAGGAGCGTCGCCCCAGGTTCAAGTACTCCCACTAGATTGGCTCCACCGCTCAAGCAAGTACGTAGCGTTGTCGTCATTGATGTCCCGAGTACTTGTACGGATCTCAAGTGGATCCGATGGCACAACCATGTCGACGGGTTGGAAGCTTTTCTTCTGCCCGCTTAGGGCGTTGCCGAGCGAGAGATGTAGAACGTCATGGAGTTGGTCAATGCTCTTCCCGGGACTTTCCGGACGATGACCGCATAGGTCATAACGTTGGGCGTCTATTATCAGTATGAGCACGGCGCATTTTGTCTTCTTCAAGTCGATCAAGTCTCTTGATATCTCACCACCACCACAGCTCGCGTACATCTGGACGCTTTCATTTCCTGATACATATTATATTGCCATACTGCGCATATAGCCAAGATATATGCGCAAAATGCCCTTGGATGAGAGGCGACTACTGTTAAATGGACTACAGCCAGTACGGTGAGTTACCTGGGATGTTTCATTCTAGCGCGCCCAGTAGATCGGACTCACGAATGATCAGGCTATCATCGTCTGGTAACGCGTCGTGTGAGTGCTGTTGTCTTGTGCCCACGAATGCTACTGTATACACCATTCTCAGCCTCGGCACGACCTCCAAAGCGCCAGAAAACGGAAGGCATGAACTCACGCTACGACAAGATGATCCAAACGGTGAACATGATGCATGGACCACCCCACCACCGTGGCTCTGATCGACGCACCCGAAATCGTGCTATGTCTTCCTCCTCTGCCACGAGCCATGAGCTCGCGAAAACTCCGGTGCAGGACAATCGCAAGGGCGGCTGGCTGGGCCCCAGCTTCTCGGCTTTGAAGATGCGAACGTCGGGCCCTTCAGCTAGCGATGCTGATATGTTTGGGGCCGATGCTTTTAGTACTCCTGGTAGCAGTCGTCAGTCAGCTATCGAGCGTCTACCTCCCTGGCTTGAAGGCACCATCTCATCTCTGGACTTGAAGCATCCTCTGCGAGTTCTTGCGCCTGACGTTCCTGCTGCTTGCCGTGATTCTAGCCCTTCTGCTCTTGACTTCAGTTCCGACTCGCTGCTTACTCCTGCGGAAGATTCTCCCTTTGCTTTCACCGCGCCTACGAAACCCATTCACAGAGAGTCTCGTGATGCCGATCTCAAATACCACTACGGGGAACTAGATTTTCTTCATAGTTTGCCGGAACCTTCTGTGCTACAGTATAATGTCCCTAGAGACACTTGCGGCGACATCCTGCTTTCTACGACGTCGCCTCGGATTCGGGACCCAGAGCGTAGCAATGTAGGACCCTCGATGCGTCCTTTCTCTACACCCGGACCGGCGTCGACCCTCGACATCAAGTCGAGTCATGCTCCCCCTCCACTCTTACGATCGAACAATGGCGACTGGCATGTCATTCCAGTGGAAGCAGATCTGGGCACGGATCTTGACGTATTCCGTCCCCCTCCCGCCTTTCTGCCTTTCTCGACGCCCGGTCCCCTTTCTGACCTTGCCCCCGCACATTCTCTAACATACATCGCTCGGAGCTCCACACCGTCAGATTCTTCCTCGACACATCCGCCTCCTAGAGTCATACCATTATCGTCGTTACCTTCGCCACCGAGATCTACTGCGCCACGCTGGGGGACAAGGACACCGCCGCTTTTTTCGCACATACTAGGAGGTGTCCTATCTGTGCCACCTAGTGCTTCTCGATGGAGGATTTCTTCTGGTGAAATGAAGATGCCCTCTGTCGGGTACCAGCCCTATGCTACTCCGGGGCCTATATATGCTTCCCGATCATGCCTTGAAACACACGGTCCAACAATCTCATCCTCTTCGCCGGTACACTCAGGTCTCTATAGGGACGAGCCTCAGGATGAGCAGCTCCCGCAAATCCATCTGTCGGCCCGCAGAATTGAACACATTCAACCCGAGGAAGGATCAGTTCACGATGCGCTAGACTTCAAGTGGGAGCGATACGATCGTGGCCAAGTATCTGTTGGATCGTCCTCTTCTCCCATACACCACGCTCCAGAATCGGAAGAGACATTCTGGTCCCAACCTGTTCAGCCCGTTTATAATACCACAAATGCCAGCGGGATATATACTTCCAATCGACCGGCTCCCCCCACTTCTCGCCAGGGTGGATCAAGTCATTCGGTTCTCCTTTCCCCAATATGCAGCCCAGGGTACCGTGCTGAACAGCATCAAAGCTCCGCCCCGCCTCTGCTCGACAATCCTCTTCCGAAGACACCTCTTTCCCAGTCATATGCACCCCCAGAACGGGTCCCCAGTCCTTTGCCGGATAACGAGGACGGTATGTTCGCATGGATTGTTCCCCCGCGCGACCTGCCACCTCCTTCAACACCGCGCCGACGTGTTGTGGACTCACTGCTACGCTCAATGCCAAACAGCTCAATGTCTCGCCCTCCGAAGCCTTCCGAAGCTCCTCAGGCCGATCACGCCTACGAGTCACGACGCATAAGCGTCGGCCGTGCTGGATCCTCGTTCGCGCCTGCCACAGGGGTGTACGTGTCTCCGTTGAGGGGTGAGAATTTCGTATCGCAGAGCATGAATGTGGCTCCTCCCAGCGGTCAGCCTATCGTGGTCACCGCGGTCCCAGCGGTGAGTGCAAAATCATTTGTCTCACTTGGCGAGTTGTAAATCCGAATGATAAGGAGAAACACGTCTCACCTCAACACGTTCCGATTGAACCCAAGGTGAAAGCGAGCCAACAATCAGAAGCGGGAGAGGGATGTGCGACTTCGCCGGACGCTGAGAATCCGGCGGATCCCGGATCCCAGCAATCATCAGTTGAAGAGACCGAGGAAGTCGACGAGCTCGCTGGTGATTCTCAAGCGTCGAGAGACACGATCGAGTCGTGGACAGATTGATGGTGTTGTGTGTGTGTTTATGGGTGCATTCTCAATATGGCCATTCGTCGCGCCCGTTGCTACCTTGTACTGATCTCGATGACCCTGATTTGCCGCAGTCGCGAACACTCGAGCAGTAGCCTGCAAGCTATCCAGTCCCGCGTTATGTGCCTCTTGTGACAGCATGGCGAAGATTAATGTTACCAGCGACACCCATACCTCGTTCAGATCCAGGCCCTCGAGTCTCATACCTTGGCACCTCAGCAACTTTTGGAAGTTCGCAGCGACAGTGAGATTCTTGGTGTTGCCTATGTTTCGCAAGGTGAGTCATACGTTCCGCTCTTAAGCATGGGCTAAGGACTAAGAGCTTAGGGCAACATGTGGCATCGGGGTTCGGCATTCGTACAATGAGGCAACCTACACCCGTCTTCTAGATCTCATCGAAAAACGCAATCGTCTCGTGTCTCGCAACACCATCTTCACCCCACGCCGCCTGCAAAGTGTGTCTGAGCGCCTGCAGTCTCGCTCGCTTCTCCGCACCGTCCGCGCCGAAAGCCTGATCGAGAACACCTCGTACCTCCTCCTTGACGGCGTCGATTGTACCTACGGGTGTGTAGCCATTACGGTAGATCTTTCCCAAGCCAATGCCGTGGCGGACCTCGATCAGCTCGTATGCGATCTTGGCCTGCTCTGAGAGGTAGATGGCGTTCATCGGCTGGTCTCCACTTATCGGCCACACGATCCTAATGGTGCGGTAGAGTGTCAGGCTTCAACAGATGACAACTCAGAGGCACGTACATGGGCACGCCAGCCATAATGGCTTCAAGAGTGCCATTGTGCCCACCATGCGTGAGAAACCATCCAATTGCCTGAAGCATCATCGTCAGTGATCATTGACAGCGGACTGAATACGGAGCTCGCGGACAGGGTGTTCGAGGAGGGCTTGCTGCGGAACCCAGTCGGACATAATCGCATTGTTGTACGCCGCTACCTTCCCCTTGATGTCGTTGGGGATCGGCCCCGCGTATCTCGTACCATGGCTCATGATCTACGAGCGAGAATCAGTACTATACATTATGGCAAAATGTTAGTATGCGTAGACCGAACTCACGAACGGAACATTCTTCTCCATGATCACATCTAACACCGCCCAAATCTTTGCAGGGTCACAGGGCCAGAACAGAGAACCAAAAGAAATCTGGATACCTTCTGAGACCGCGTGCCATGGTAGCGAGGAACTTCAACACTCACATAGAGCGTAGATTTCTCGCCATGAGAGTCCAGCTTGTCATCCAGAAAGGCCACTATATCGCCTCGGTCGCGTGAGAGAGTTTTCTCATTGGCGACTACCTGTTCCCCGGAGGGCAGAAGTGGTCCCGCAAAGAAGACCTTCTGAGATGAGTTTTCGAACCATTGACGGATGGCAGTGGTCGCATGCGGGTAGTAGTTTGCTGCGTCGAAGGTGACTAGCCCATTGACTTGCTTCAAATACCTGAGAAAGCTGGGTGCTGGCTCCAGTGAGCACACATGTGGCAAGTTCGTACCTCGGCATCCTCATCACCACGGGACTTATGGACTTCCTATCTACCACAAACTACCATTCATAGATGGTCAGCAGCTATCGATGTCCCCGAAGCATTATGCGACAACCAATAGCACATACCTCTTGCGGATGCATCTCATAATCGTGTAAGGTAGGTATACAAGGGCTTTCCACGAGCCGTCCACTGAAAGTCGAAAACATCTGAGATCGAAATCTACATCAGTATTAGTGCATGTAAGTGACCATTGGACCAAGAACCTCATGCGCTACATCTTCGAACGTCCTTCCTGTCCGCGCAGCCTCTGCATTGAGCATATCGAGTGGGTCCTGACCGAGAATTTGGAAAAAGGACAGCATCGCGCTCGCGTACCACGCATACACTTTGAGCGCGGACCCACTGACTTCGCGAATGGCCTCGTACGCATCCACCGCAAAGAACTAGCAGCGGCATCAGCACACCTCATCAATCAAGGAAAGCACTAGCACACGAAAGCTCACATCCAGTAACGCGGCGCTCGGGCGCACGGGTAAAGAGTCGAACTGCACACTAGTCTTCGCGCAAATAAGCGGTTCATCGTTGCAGAGCTTCTTCCATGCTTCCTTGAAAGCCCCAGGGGCGCCGCTCGTCTCGTGCGGTTCGGTCCCCTCCTTCAAGCTTATGATACTAGAAGCGCCCTCTCGGTCAGCATAATAACGCGTTTTTGTGGGAACATGAAGGAATTGCACCGGATTTTGCTTGCGATGCATTCCTCGTCTGGCTGGAAGCCACGCCCTACCTCGGCCTCCACCCGGCTATGAAAACTCTCAAGAGCCAAAAAGGTGACGCATACAGGACGCAGCTTGACGAGGCGTGCGACAAACGTGCTCAATGGGCGGGCATGGCCTGCAGCACGATGTTTATGTTGAGTAGGTTTCCTCCGAGGTGTAAGAAGAGATACACTTACCCCAGAACTGTGACGAGAACACGACAAGATGTTTCTCCTCTGTTACCGTCATGATAGTGCTCTTTGGGGATTTGAAAGAGTAGGGTGTCTCGTTCCATCGTCATCGGACACGGTTCGCTTATGTATGACGGCGATTTCTGCCGGAAGCAGCTCAGATAGGCACGGCGTGAGTATGGAAAGAAGGGCGTAATTTCCCCTGTGCAGCTATGAGCGCTCATGTTCTGTCATTCTCAAGCTGACGAACGTCGAGTGAGCGTGGTCAATGTAAACGCGCGGTACGCATTTAGACCTTCATATCATAATTCCGCGACCGAAACGTCCCTGAAAAATAGGCTGGTCATGAGCGCATTGACTTACTCAGAATCTTACCTCACCACCCACGATGAACGATGAACGTTTACGTATGTTGTCCGAAGGTACTTGGTCTCTTAATTCAACGGAAGTCTGGATGACCAGGCGGCAGAATGCCGCCCTTGTGATTCCGCAGCACGAGGGACATCACAGCTACTTCTGACCGAAGAACTGCCCGGGAGCATGCTGGCAGACTTGCGGGTACGCTGAGATGAGCTGGAAGGAGTCGCAGAGTCAGCGCTGAAATACATTTGAAGTGAAGAGTCAAAGAGGCGATGTGAAAGGCGCATGTAACACGCGTACCTATACTATAGAGGACATAATATCATCAGTGCCATCGGGCCATCGGGCAGTGATTCTGATACGGTGAAGTTGCTCACGAATTTGACGCATCGTGCTTGAAGACAGCGCACGTACTACAGTACTAGTGGAGCGAGTGGTGATTGTGGCACTCCAAATAGGGCAGAGATAACACGGCTGCAACACGGCATGGTTGCCAGTTATTGCTATCAAGCCGCCTTGAGATCGTCCAAGAATGCAGCGGTCTCGGATCTAGCGATGCCGTCCTCCCCCCACGCCGCCTGCAGCGTCCTTCTCAAGCCCTGCAGTCTCATTCTCTTTTCTGCGCCGTCCGCACCGAACGCCTTGTCGAGGATAGTGCGTACCTCCTCTTTGACAGCGTCGATAGTCCCCACGGGGGTGTATCCGTTGCGGTAGATCTTGCCAGAGCCGACGCCGTGACGGACCTCGATCAGCTCGTATGCGATGTCGGCCTCCTCGGAGAGATAGATGGCATTCATAGGCTGGTCTCCGGCCATAGGCCACACGATCCTGCAAACAAATGCGCGGAGTCAGGATATGGCTCATAGATGTAGTTCTCCTTGCCGGTGCGCATACATGGGAACGCCGGCTATGATGGACTCGAGGGTGCCGTTCAGTCCGCCGTGCGTGAGGAACCAGCCAATGGCCTGCAATTTATTTGTGAATTACTCAAAAATCAATCGCGCGTGAAAGACACAAACAGGATGTTCAAGAAGGGCTTGCTGAGCGACCCAATCGGCTATGATGGCGTTCTTATACGCGGCTAATTTTGCCTTCACGTCGTCGGGTATAGGCCCTGCGAACTTTGCAGCATGACTCATAACCTGCAGGCGACATTGAGCTACTCCGCGTCCATCTCTCCGCACAGGTAATACGCGTGACGGGGCAAAGTACTCACAAACGGGATGTTTCTCTCCATGATGACTTCAAGCACCGCCCACAGTTTGGCAGGATTTCCGGGCCAGAACAGAGAACCGAAAGAGATCTAGTTGCACTGTTGAAGCGCGTCATACCTGAGCGACGGATCCAAAGACTCACATAGAGGACAGATCGCTCTCCGCGAGACTCGAACTTCTCGTTTAAGAAGACCAAGATCTCGTCTCCACTAAGGGATGATGTTTTTTCAATCGCGAAAGATTTCTCTCCAGAAGGCAAAAGAGGCCCGGCGTAGAAGGCCTTCTGGGCGTTCTTTCCAAGCCACTCGCGGAGAGCGGTCGTTGCACGCGGGCAATAATCCGCTGCATCAAAGGTAACGATACCATTGACCTGCTTCAAATATCTACTTGGGGGGGGCAGTGAGCGCTGTGCCCATAAGGAGTACATGAATGGCTAAGCACCTTGGCGTTCTCATCACTACTGGGCTTACGGACTTCCTAATCAGCGCGAGCTGTCCTTCCCATGTAGTCAATCACTCATGATTGTAACTCGTGCATAGAATCAGTCAGTAGCACGCACAGCCTGAGGATGCATCTCATAGTCATGCATGGTTGGCATGCAAGGGCTGTCAACTAGTCTTCCGGTGAAGGCTGTGAATACCTGGGATGCGATTGCAGGTGAGTGTTCCATCACACAGACAGTGAACCATTTGGACCTACTCTGTGCGCCACATCATCGAATGGCTCACCGGTGCGCACCACTTCCGCGTTGACCACATCCAGCCGGTCTTCACAGAAGTTTTGAAAGAAGGCGAGGGTTGCGCTTGCATACCACGCGTAAACCCTGACCGTGTACCCGCTCACTTCGCGCACATTGTCGTAGGCATCTACCGAAAGGAACTGTGGAAAGGATTAACACGACGCTTTAGCCCGGCGAAGGCACATGGGAGCTCACGTCGAGCAGAACTGCTCTCGGGCGCACTGGCAGAGAATCAAACATCGACCCTGTCTTTGCGCATAACAGCGGTTCCTTGTTGCAGAGTTTCTCCCAGGCAGCCCTGAAGTCGCCAGGTGCCCCACTTGTCTCGTGCGTTTGGCTTCCATCCTTCAAACCGATGATACTGAACAAGACGCGGGCAGTTAGCACTACTCAAAGTCCTCAACCTGGACGCACCGTATCCTGTGTGCGAGGTGCTCCTCCCCCGCATGAAAGTCGCGCGCGATTTCCGCCTGCACTCGCTGATGGAGGCTGTTCAGAGCCAAGAACGTGACAAGCACGGGGCGCAGCTTGACCAGGCGTGCAATGAATGTGCTCAGAGGACGAGCGTGACCTGCATTGGAACGGGCGCGATTGGCTTAGGGGAAACGGTGAAAGGAAGTGATGAAATTTACGCACCCCAGAACTGCGACGAAAATACGACAAGATGGGTATCCTCTGTTTCTGCCATTGAAGTGCTCCGTACCCGTGGCGTAAGCGGTGGATCGTTAAGCATTGTCCTCGGCGAGGACGGATTTACTCATATATATATTAGTTATACCAGCAGTAGCAGGTACACATTTTGGAAATCAACGTGATGCTCTTCCGTCTGGTGTTCCATCGTGGCATCTCTCGATTCGTGAGCCGGCAATTCACACAGCGGAGACTCGCGGGAAGTTGTTGGAGCGTTCATGTGAGCGTCGAGGTCGATCCACATTTAGGACCACCCCGCGAGAAACCCGAATCCAGCACGCCGCTGAAAAAGAAGATGATCATGAGCACTTGGGCGTCGATTTGAACCGGGGCCGACCACTCGCCGTGCGAGACCAAGTTAGTCATAGGCACCTCTGGTCCTAATTCGACGCCCGTCTGGACCTTCCTTGTGTTAGAGTCTCCTCGAAAATATCCCTAGCGCTGATGGGCAGGCGTGCAAGTCGAACTCGTCCAAAAGCAGCGGACTCGGAGCGCTTGACACGGTGAGCTAGGGATAGATGCGGACCGCTTGCGCTGACATGGTGCAACGCATATCACGACAACTACACCTATAGAGGAAGCGTAGAACAGGGTCAAAGATGAAACAGCATGGAATGCATGATAGAGATGATTACAGGTAGGAGTTTTCACAGATCACGAAGCAAGGTAATTTGAGCGGATTCGGAGGCTGGAAAGCCGGATGGTGGGGGGGGTGGGGGGCGTTTACGCGGTGTATGAATGACCCCGTGACACTGGGTTGCCCTCTTATCGCCCAGTAGCAAGTACTAGAGCATTGCGAATTTGCCGGGCCGACCAGTACGACAACCACTCAGGGCAGTGCGAAGGATTACGATCATCGCCATCGGGCCACTGGCTATTGACCTCAGCGATATTGCGATACTATAAGTTCTATTTGGCGACATACAAATCTTGTAAGTCGTTTGGATCTTTACGTAGACGAATGATTATGGTCACATTACCTTCAAAGTCTTGACATGCGCGGTACAGTTCCGTAGCATGACGAGTGACATGTTACGGGAGTCCATGGGCACAACATTGATGATGTGCGGAAACGCACACTCGGCGTCTGTTTCTATGGGACCATAATTTCGACCGGAAAGGCGGATACATTTACAAGAAAGCTGCAGACAGGGGCCCGACATGTGAACTGACAAGTATACGAGAGCGACGAATAGCGAAAGCATCAAGAAAACATTCAAGAAACACCCCATCATGGGGCGAAACGTCCTCACCAGCAGTGAATGAACAGATCAGTAGCAAGTCTCGATAGTAACCCTGCGTGCTGTTCACCATCCGACGTCTCCGCCATCGTAGGGCTCGATGCGAAGCCGGGTCTCACCCTTGACCTTCCGGAGACGGTGGCGCTCAAGCTCATAACGCTCGTAAGACGCGGCGGCAAGCCTCATGGCGCGGATGTGGTGCGGGCGCGAATTGGCGGCAGCAGCATGAGTCCGAGACTGCCATATGCACGTTGCGAGGTTCAGACCCGTTTCCGGGTGTGGTGTCCCATACCAATAGAGGATTAACTGTGCCGAATTGTGGGATGAGGACACGTTTAAAGAGGGTATGCATAAGACGTACACCGCCGTTCTGGACGGCCTCCTCATGGGCTTTTTTGTCGGCTTCGTATAGCGCTGTGTTACGAGCTTCACATCAGGACGGGAGTGTCAGAAGTACGTTATGACGACAAAACACGTACGTTCACCATCGCTCCCGTCACGTCGCCGGCTTCGGAACACGACGCAGTACCACTCGCGTTCCTCCTCCAGCGGCAAATATAGCTCGCTCCAATTGAACGCCTCAGAATAAGGCGTTTTGGCATATTCTTCCGTAACGGGACGGAAGTGATGCAGGGTACGATGCAGAGCCAAGGACGCCGGATCGATGGAAGGCAGGCGTGACTCCGTCGACAGTGGGCGCGGCACACTGGGCGAAGAGAACGCGAGCGAGGTCGTAGGGTTCTGTGCATCCCCGACGTCTAAAGGAAGCGAAGAGAGTAGAGGGGGAAGATAAAGGATGGGGGAGGTGGAACGCGTCTCGAAGGTAGGCAAGACATGTGGGTCATGGTCCGGCTTGGCAAGGATCTCAAGGGCCGCCTCTTGGGATGTCAACTGCTCAACCTGGATATCGGCCGTGCCAGTTTCAGCAGTTGCATCCAGGCGGCGAGCGGGGGCATCAAGAGTGGGTTGAGTAGTGATAGAAGCTGCGACCACGACTTCGGCCATGGTGTCTGGTTTTGGTTGGGAGCGTGGATTCGTCTAAAGGGAAACGGGAGAGTGGTTGTGAGCAGCAAGGGGGGGTATGCGACAGGCGATGGGTGAGTGAATAACGTACCGAGGTACCCCGCATTTTATATAGCGCGGCCACATCGCCATCCGTCGTCACCGGAGGCAAGCACGACAGCTCGAGGCCGTCCCAAATTGGAGTTAAAAGCCTATATTGTGGCCAGCCTGGAATGTGAAGGACGCGGTTGGGTGAGATGGTGCGAGGTTGAGTAACGCGGCCGCGACGATTGCGCGATCACGCGCACATCGACCTGCGGCAGCGCGAACTGAGAGTCCTTCGTGACATCGCCGCGACCAATGATGAGTACGAAACACTAATTGCGCCGGTGAGCATTGTATGGAAGCAAGCGGGTGTCAAGGCATACAGGGTCCGAAGCCTCAGAAATGTCTGGCGCAGTGTATGCGCCCATGGCCGGAGTGGACCCCATGCGGAAGCGGCTCAATGCTGTCGAACGCTCGATGAACCCGTCGTTAGCCGCAGCAGTGTATTCTGGACAAGCAATGGCAAGCGTAGCGTTTGCACCAACCGTGGAGGCAAGATGAGAAACGCAAAGCACCGCAGACGACGACGTCGAGGGAACGCGGAGGCAGTACTAGGCGAGCGGCGAAGTAGGGTCCCCAATTGCACGTGACACTCCGGGCGTCACCGTTCGAGTCGCAGGGCTCGTCGACGACCTAGTTCCTCTCGCCGCTGTCTTCCATATCCTCCTCGCTCCGTGCTCATTGCAGGCCATGGCAACACGCAAGGCGGCGGAGAGCACGCTCTACCATCTCAGTCCCAAGGGATTCTGGAAGAAATTCCGTTCGTAGTCGCTCAGCATTGTCTAGCAGATGCCAGGCTCATCCCACCCGATATTCGCAGGAGATGCTGTGGTCGTGAACCCAGAAATCTCAAGCGGTCTTCCGCTTCCAGCTGTAAACCGTTATCCTCCTCCTGGATCCAGACCAGAGAAGTACTCTACACCTGCCACCAAAGGTATGCATAAATGTATGTTCACACTCACCAGGGCCTTGCTCACCTTCCCTAGCGTCCGACCCCGCCCAAAACCCTTACTGGAAGCGTGATGTTCGCCGTGCATTCCCCCGTCTTTCCGTCGTGACCCAGACGGAACTCTCGACCCTGCTGCTGGATCATGCTAAGGCGGAAGCGTGCGTACTAACCGTAGTCTCTCTATCTTATTCAGTCTGATAGAACACGCCGCCATCGCAGTGTTGCCGCTCCTGGAGAGGCGTCCGAGGCTTCAGCTGTTCTTGCCGAGCAGCAACCTGCCGTCGACCTCACTCAGGCCATAGCCACCATCACCTCCGCGCGCAAGGCATACTCCGAGTCTAAGCTTCCTCCCACTCCCCCAATCGCCTACAAACGTTGGCGCCCAGAGCGCGTAGAGGATGCCCCGCATGACCCTCATGCATACTTCCCGATGTTGCTCGTGAAGTAGAGTAGATGCGGACAATACACACTTTCCACCCGGTCATTCTAACCCAAGTCAACGCATTGTGCAGTTGGCGCAAAGCATTCTCCGCTCCCTGTGGAAGGGTACCGTCTATCTCCTACTTATGTGATATTGGCTAATATGGAATGCTGCTGTCGGGGTTATGCAATGCAAATAAACGTGCTTGAGTTGCGTGGGAAGCGCCGCTACAGGGTGGCGTCTCTGTCCTTCATGCGTTCTTCTGTAGTTGTAGTCCTTGAATCTGACCGTCTTCTCCTGTCCCAAATTATACCCTCTGAGCATCGGCCAAGGATTTCCGACTCCAAGCCTGATTTGTACGCACACTTCCAGTAACATTCGGGCGATGTCGACTCCGGAGAGCCTACCACCTGCCGCCCTCGCGAGCGGGTCCTCTGCAGAGGCACAAGCTGCGGCATTCGCGAACGATCCCCACGTCCACTTCGATCGCGCCGCAGGGACATGGAGATTTGAGCAGGATGACGGTACAGAGCTCGAGTACGACACGGCGAAGGGTGCATGGGTTCCGCTGGTAAGTTGACGCGGCACATGTAGATTCTAAGCTCATCGATCCCCTACATTGAAGGTCGACGAGGACCTGGTGAAAGCGCAACAAGCGGCGTACTCCATTGCCGGGGTAGACGAGGAGGTGGGTCCTCGCTGCCGTCTTCCCGCGTAGTCTCTCCGCGTCCGACTGAGCACATTACGCCCCTACTCGCACCGCTATCGCCTTTTCAACTCAGACTCCCGCAGCACCTGTCCTCAAGCGTCTGAAGAAGAAGCGCAAGGAGCCTGCGGACGTAGATTACACCGGCTTCACGGCAACTAAGCGCGGCAAGAACAACAACGCGTCCTCGTCCAACGACGGTGCCTCCTCCTCCAACGAAGGTGCCTCCACCTCCGCCGTCATGCCCGCCGTCCTGGAGCGCAAGTCGAAGAACACCGCGATCTACGTGACGGGGCTCCCCCCAGATGCTGACCTCGACGAGGTCGCCGCCCGCTTCGGCAAGTTCGGGCTGATCGAGGAGGACGACGGCGGGAACCCGAAAGTGAAGCTGTACGCGCGCGACGACGGCACGTTCTCGGGCGATGCGCTCGTCGTGTACTTCAAGGAGGAGTCCGTCGACCTCGCGATCACTATGCTGGACGACGCGGAGCTGCGCGTCGGCGAGCCGGGCACGCGCATGCACGTCCGCCGCGCGGAGTTCTCGCACAAGCATGAGAAGGTGGAGAGCGGCGCGCAGGCGAAGCCGAGGAAGACGATGGAAGACAAGAAGCGGGCGACAAGGAGGATTGGGAAAATGCAAAAGTGGGTCTCGACCGGTATGCACGATGTATGTGGGTCTGCTGAGACAGTATGCAACTTGCAGAAAGCTTGGCGAATGGGACGACGAAGACGGGTTTGGTCCGTCCAGGACGGAGGCAGACAAGTTGAAGGCGATGAACACTCACGGACGCGTGGTCGTGTTGAAGTATATGTTCACGTTGCAAGAGCTGGAGGAAGACAGCTCGCTTCTCCTAGACCTCAAGGAGGATGTACGGGAAGAATGCTCCACGTTAGGCGAAGTGACGAACGTTGTACTATACGATGTACGCGCTCTCCCGTTCGACAGACACTGAACACTGATCTCACCCCTTGTAGGAGGAACAAGACGGTGTTATGACTGTAAAATTCAAAGATCCCCTCAGCGCACAAGCATGCGTACTAGTGAGTGAAGTCATCCGATTTACGGCATTCACTGCCTTACCGGAGCCTGTAACAGAAGATGAACGGACGTTTCTTCGCTGGCCGCAGGATAGAGGCCACGCTATTCGCCGGCAGGCAACGGTTCAAACGAAGCGGCCAAGGCGACACACTTGGCGATGGGGACGACAATGAGAAGAGGCGACTTGACGATTTTGCCCAGTGGCTCATGGATGAGGGGGAATGAAGTACGGGAGTTCATGCTGTCCGGACTCGGGTTTGGCCTTTTTAGTTCCATCCTCCCATGCGTCGATCTTTGTCGTCTCATGTATCATCTATGCGTATATCGTATTGCGATCGTGAATCATATTAATCCGAAATGTACACGTGCTCCAGGCCAAACAGTCCTCCGAGAAAGCAAAAACAGCCCGACAGCAATGAAAACCAGTTACGATCGGATCCAGCGTCCTTACCAGCACGAGCACAGTGGCTTCGCGTCGACCGTCTCCAGCCGCTGCGTTGTGATCATCAGCACCCGTTTCGACGACCTCGTCAGATGAGAGGACACGCACTTCGACGATGACCGTCTTCGTCCTCGGGCTCTCCGCATGCTCCGCCTGCATCCAATCCAGGTTCGGCCGCTCCTCCTCAGGATGCGCCGCGTGGTAACTCTGGAAACGCGTGTGCAGCGCGGAATGTGGCGCCTCTATGTGCGATGTGCTCTTTGACATCGAGATCAAGTCCTCCTCCGCGAACGACATAGACAACGCATCCTCTGCCTCAGGCACGACAGGGAGTCGGTCCGACCGCGCAGACGGAGAAAGGAGCCCCGCACCACCGTCCCTGGGGGATTCATGCGAGAGCGGCGGGGTGCCAAAGAGCGTCTGCGTAGGGGGCGCGGAGGACGGCACGCGGTGAACCTGCGGCGTGTTCTGCAGAGACTGGGAGACGGACGAGGACGACTCGCCGACGTCCACTTCCTCCTGCCCTTCCACGTCATCGCTGTCCTCACCCTCCTCAACCCCAAGGCGCTTCAGGCCGGCTTCGACCGCATCGAGGCGCTCCATGTGTTCCAGCACCGTGACTCCCGTCGTCGCCGGGTGGACGCGCTGGAACTTGGCGGAGAACGAGACTGGGCGCGAGAGGCCAGTCATGTCCGTTGACGTCCGGCGCATCGGCGGAGGCGGGAAGCCGGAGATGCTCTGGCTGCGGGTACGCCGCGGCGTGGGCAGCGGCATGGTCGCGATGGACGCGTGCGGGGATACTGCGGGGACGTGTACGGCGTGCGAGGACTCGGCTGCAAGCTCCGGAATCATGTCTTCCGACATGGGCATTTCGTCGTCCCATACGAGAACCTTTGTCCGTCGCGTGAGTTCCAGGGGGCCTGTCAGTCGTCAGTCTCGAAGAATCAAAATGAAAGGACGCCAGTCATGCAGCAATCACCTTCATCCTGGAAAGAACTGTCAATCTCTTCGCACGAGGGATGCAGACTCTGAACGCTTACCGCATGCCTAAGGGACTGGACGATGTTCCATGCTTGACCTTTGATAACAGCCAGTTGTCTCTACAGCTGCTGGTGAGTTATGTACAGCGATGACACGCATGACGTAGTTACCCTGAACATCTTCGGGTGGAAGTCCGGATCTACTGCGAACAACTTCCGCAGCTCGAACGTCGTCTCCGACCACCACGCCTTTGATGTCAGCAACGGGAGGAAGTGGTCGCGCGTCTTCTGGCTGAACGGTCGGCCGATAATCGTGACCGGGAGGTACAGCCAGCCGTACGTATATGAGCGCCAGCCTTTGGGGTGTTCGTGCGGAAAGGAGAGAGAGTTGTCAATGGCGGCGATGTGTATATGCGGCTGCTTCGTGTAGGGGCCCTGGGTGCTTGCATACGGTTGTGAATACACAGGCGGCGTGGAGGTTCCAGGAATGATTTGCCCGCTCGTGTTCGTGTCTGTCCGTCTGAGTTCTGTCATCATGGGCATCCCTGGTCTTGAGGTCCGGGAAGGCGCTACGTCTACCAACGATTTCGAGTGGTCGCCCTCGCAAAACTTGATCATGTAGTTGTCAGCTCCGCGATCGGTGTTCAACATCAAGTAGTCTGTGGTCACGTCAGCACAAATCAGGGCCCAAAGAGTCTGAGATCCCACCTAGAATCACGAGTCTACAAGGAACTGTCAACGGCGCTGCAGCGATATGAGGAGAATGTACGTACTTTTCCAGTTCCTCCCGGAAATTATCTTGCAGCGCGGGTGTCCAGTAGAACGGATGGCCAGAGCGGTCTTCCGAGGCATCGTACAGAATGCGGTCTTCGTTCTCTTCCTCACCATCATCTTCTTCCTCTGCCCCGGTCTTGCCGCAGACGACGTTCACAGCACCCATGAACTTCTTATACAAGCCTCCTTTGCGATGACTGTCATCGTCAAAAGTGTCCGAGATGGCTCGTCCAGGCCAAGGATGCTTGCGAAGAAAGTCGGACGCGTCTGGGCAGAGGTGAGCTACGGACGGAAGAGTGGCACTACGACGTACCCGTAAATCCGTGCAGGAAGTACTGCATGCTGCCAATCTTCTCCGGTAGCGGCTTGCCCTTCTTCGCAGCATTTCTATCCAGCCAGTCGTAAAAGAATGCCTGGTTGCAAAGTCAGGAAGTATCCCAGCATACTACTGGCGTACGCACTGGACTTGAGAGGGATACTAGCTGCGTTTTGGGCACAATGTTGAGGTCTAGACGGTCATCAAGCAGCGACGCGGCGGCTTCAGAGATGTAGCTAGCCCAATGTAAGCGGAAGCTGGGTCAATGAACAGCCCGCCCTTACCTCAGGTTGGGAATGAGACATGCACGCCCGAAGGGAATGATCCAACGGAACTGCCTGTGCAACCACTTTGTGGTCTAGTACGACTGCAATGAGCTTCAACGCGAGTCGAAGTCAAGCAATATACGTGCCTTGGGGTTCAGACGGCCGTATGGCTCCTCGTCCTTTGGCTTGAAGACTCTGCTCGAATGTCAGGAATGCATTTCTGGTGGCGTCGAACCTGGAATGAACGTACGCCACAGTTTGGACGCGGCCGTCAACCTTTGCACGCGCAAAGTACGAGCCGGACGAGCCCTTGGTGATCATCTTTGGGTGTATGCCTTCCGCAATGGCGTCGCGTACTGCTTGCACCACACTTGGACGCTAAGTCAGAAGAATGGTGGTTGGGCTGTGGACGCACTCACATCTCATAGTCGGCCGCTGTCATGGGTGGATTGTGGTCCAGCGTTTTGACCTGAGTGCCGCGCTGGTATCACACTTCTAGAGGTGTGGAGATGAATGTGTGATACTCACGATTTCGGAGTATATCATGGAGGGGACATATTGAGGCTCGAAGACGCTATGCCATATCTCCTTCTTCGAGTTGTCCTCCACCTTCTTCCTCCGCTTCACCTTCTGCGCGATGGACTCCGTCCACCTTGGCCGCCCATGAACACTTGTAACGCGCGTTGCGTTGCAAGAACGGAAGAATGCTCACCTTTTGAATGCATTGTCCAATTTGCTCAAATCAATGTGCACCGGCGTGTGTGCCCTGCGTAGACCGCGTGTTGGTTGCGACACGGAAGAGAGCTCTTCGGAGACGTCGGCCTCCTCGTCTTCCGCATTCTGGGCCAGTGGCTGGTATCCTGACCTGTCTGGCATCGCGAGGGGTGGCCGGTGACCAGAAGCAGATGTGTTGCGGGAAGGAAAGGAGTGCGGGGTACAGTGTGCGAGCGAGAACGTGGCAGGAGAAACGTATTGCACAGGGACGGCGCCGATGATCAACCTATATTTGGCAACGGCCGCTTGACGGTACCCGTTCCTTCGGACTCGCACAATTATCGAAATGGAGGCATAGATATATTGCAAATATACACAGCTCGACGAAGTACTTGTGGGTCCAACGAAAGGGAGGGTGCGAGAAGGAAAGCTCCGCCGGCATCAGCTAGTTCGGCTGCTTCCGAGGTCATTGTGCCGCATAACGTCGACTTCGGTACCCGTCAGCTACTCCTTGCCGGCGAAATTTTAGGACGCGGCCAAGCATTAGCATATGGCATGACGACCGAGTCATCTGAGTCGGTCGCGCTCGACGGCAATGGGGCAAGAATAGACAAGGCGGAATAGTGCGGGCACGCTTCAGGGTATTCGGAGTGAGGTATTCGGAATGCAGCCCACGGGTCGAGCGGTCTCGGCGGATCTAGGAACCTTGTTTCGGGGAGTGTCCCTTGAGCGGGCTTGCTCCTGCGGGTTTCCGGCGGGGGTATCTGCACACTATTCTCACCTGGAACGTATGGAAGTGTGCAATATTCTGCGGGGGTGCGCAGAGATGGGTGCACGTAATATGTGAGTGGGTGGGGGTAGGTAGGTGCGGTGTTGGGGCACGTGAGTACGCGAGTGGCAGTGCGGCAGGGGGCAGGGAGAGGTGTGACAGTCTTCAGTCATCCTCCTCCTCCGAGTGGCCAAACAATTCCGAATACCACTCGGCATCGCTGGGAGCGATGCGACAGAGCGTGGTATGCTCCATGCTTCCGCTATCACCCCTAGCGATATACACCGACCATCATTGGAGGTATGGCCCCTCCTACGCGGCGAAGCCATAATTCGGAATTCGCTAGACGCACATGTTCCAGCTCCGTTCCCAATCTCTTCACGGCCATTCTGCGTCCTGCTGTCGTATCACTGCGTCTGACACGTATATAGCCCTCCTGAGCCCCGCCCCCAGCCGGTTCTCCCCCTCTCCTCTCGTTTGGCCCCCGCGCGTTTGTGTGACTGCCTCAGCCTTGAAGGCCAGTACAAACCTCACCAATGCCTCTCATGCTCCCTATCTACGCCTGGAAGAGCTGGCGCGAGCGGATACGGTAAGCGCCTCCTTCCACGTCCCAAGTTACATCGGCCCGTCGCTTACACCACCGCATCAGGCATTTCACTTGGGCCTGGCATGCTGTGATCATGGGTACGGGCGTTGTATCCGCCCTCATCCACAACTTCCCCTATCACAATGATAGCCTGGCACTCAAGCTCGCCGCTCTCGTCATGTTCCTGGTCAACCTTGCGCTTTTCGTGTTTGTCTGCATATGTACAGTTCTCCGGTACATCATGTTCCCAGAGGTAAGCGATATCCCAAAGCCGTCTCACACATTCCCAGTGGCTCACCCTTCATTGAGGTCTGGTCGATGATGCTTTCGCATCCCGCACAAAGCTTGTTCATCGGGTGCTTCCCTATGGGTGCTGCTACATTGATCAACGCGGCGCTGGTGAGCGGCAGATGCTAACACAGTCGTACGCTCGCTAATGGCCATGTAGAACCTCAACCAAGATTGGGGATTCGGCGGCGAGCCTTTCCTCTGGACTCTTTGGGGATTCTGGTGGCTGGATTCCGCCGTCTCTTACGCAATTGCGTTCGGCATGCTCTACACCATGTATGCACACATGAACTTCGCTGCTGGGGATGTCGTTCTGACAAAGATTCAGGATGGTACGGCAAGACCATGCAATACAGCGTATGACTGCAGTATGGCTTCTGCCAGTGGTCACCCTCATTGTCGCGTCGTCCACAGGTGGCCTCCTGTCTCACGCCATCGTCCCTCACTCAACAACAATCGCCCTTGTCACATCCGGCTTCTCCTTCACTATGGTGATCATCGGTCTGGGCTTCGCCCTCATGATGATTACCATCTACCTCCTCCGCCTCATCACCAGCGGTCCTCCCGACCCCTCCCTCATCCTCTCCGCTTTCATCACCCTCGGCCCACTCGGGCAAGGCGGATTTTCGTTGCTCGTGAACGGCCAGGACCTCTCTGAACTCCTCCCGCTACACATGGGTGACGAATTTCCCACCATCGCTCTTGCGGGCCAGATGATCTTCGCGGGCTGCTTCCTCGGTGCATTCGTCCTATTTTCTCTTGGCGTTGCATGGATCCTCCTCGCCGTGATTTCCATTGGACACGTGCGCGCCAGCGCCTCTATTCCCTTCTCCATGGCATATTGGGGCCTTATTTTCCCGAACGGCGTGTTCGCGCTCCTGTGCGTTCAGCTGGCGAAAGTGCTCAACAGTCCTGTGTTCAGGGCTATCGGCGCTGCGTGGACCGGTAAATACCATTCTTTTTGTCGCTTAGCGCCATACTTACTATCCGCTCCATACAAGGTGTTGTATTCTTGCTATGGATCACCATCTTCATCCGAAGCATCCCTTCGTTCATCGATGGCTCCATGTTCAAGGCGCCCTACGTTCCCGACCTCGAAGCGCCACAGGCGAAGACCATCGACGCCGAGAAGGGCTTCAACGACAACACTGCTTCTGCCTCCACGGTAGCCCTCTAACATACCACCGCATTCCCTCATCTAATCGGCTCCAACTCGCAATCGCAACGCATACTTCACGTTCCTGTCCTTTTTCGGCGCCCTGGATTCGGATGGATTGTACTATACGTAGGGCGCACGGTAGATCTGTGACGAGCCTTGCGGTCGTCGCTCGTTTGTATCACTTCCGATAGAGTGCCGGCCACCGGACCCTCGAGATTCAGAACCTCTTCCTGTGTGGTGTGTCCCGAACGATGCTATACTATATTGTGTGATGTACTCAGTAATGTGTACTATTACAGCCCGCGTGCACTTCTCCACTCCCGAGCGAACTTCATAAGTTCATTCTAGTCTAGTTGCGTAGCCCCCGTTGGGCGTGCTCGCGTGCGAGCTGGTCCCGGTACAAACCCCGGCGTTCAGACTCTGTATGTGTGCAGTATCGCAATGGGCGTCTACTTGCCTCTTTTCCACGCCGCGCGCCATGTCAAAGTCTTCCAAGCACGGCGAGACAAAGATCGCGCCGTTGCGCACCAAGGTCAACGTCCGCACAAACACCATCGTCCAGAGCACCAGTGTCCCGACGGCGTACACCGCACCCCACACGCGGAAGAAGGACGAATCGACCGTGCGGTAGAGCTGTATCGAGAGATTCGCGTACACGCCCTAAGGGGCATTACGGCAGCGTCAGCGACCCTGTGGACCCCTTCACGGCATGACCGTGAGTGCAACTGCGCGCGGACTTACGTTCGGGAAAATCAGGCCCCAGAAGGTTTGCGTGAAGGGAAAACGCATCTTCCGGAGCACCTCGATCACGGCAAGGATGGCGTAAATCATCCACATCGTCGCGAGCGACCATAGTACGAGTGCAACGGCAAGGCAGAGGACCGCGACGATGTCCGCAACATTTTGCTGGTGGAGGACGTGCGACGAGCCGTAGTTGAGTGGCAAAACCTCGCGGAAGCCTTGGCCAAGGAGGAGAATGGAGTAGCCGCCCTGTCCCATTGGCCCCAGCGGCATGAAGACGCTGAGGACGCTTGCGTTGAGTGGGATGCCGTATACAATAAGTCGGAGGAGATACATCGTGAGTATCATCATGGCGAGGGCGACTCCCATTGAGACGAGGACAAGTGAAACTGTGAGGGTGATGAGGGCGTGGTAAGGCGAATGTCGCACAAGGGAGGCGGCAACGATGCCGCCTGTGGATGATATGACGATCAGTGTCACGACGGGAAGAAGCCATACGGGAGTCATCCGTTCCAGTGCATGGCTGTGGCGTGTTTTCCTAGGGATAAATGTCATATCAAACCCTTCAATCGCTGCAGAAGATGAACTAATGCTCTTACATGAAGTGCAGAATCTCGAAAGCGCATGCGAATGAGATGGCGACGTCGAGCCACCAGACTCCCCACATGACGTACAAAAACGCTGTACCACCAAAACCACTCGTTTCGTATATCTCGCCGACGGCAACGCTGATAAGAGTAGCAGCGCCCATGGGATATGTTCCCGTGTAGAGGCTTTGAATTGGGTGATGTATCATCGTCGACCATATGTCGGGAAACATGATATATCGTGCTGCGGTGATCACGTTGAAAACGATGAAGAGGGCGAGGTTGAGGAAGAAGAAGACATAGGTGAGGACATGCATCGCGGTCGAATCCCTCGCGTACGGTGCGTTATGGAAGAGGATCGAAATCGAACCCGTCCCTAAAAGAGATGTGTTAGTCGCGCCTGCTGACTTTCTTGATAGACGACAGCACGGACCCATAATGACGGCAAACCATGCTGGTGTGAAATGGCTGAAGGAGCCATGTTCGTACAGAGCCATGAGTAGTGTAACTTATGACGTCAGGACTTGGATGGATTAAAAGAACGTACCGTATGCAATCCTTGAGAGACTTACCCGAGGTAGTCGTGCTGGTGCGCATATTATCCCCAAAACTACAAATACAAGGAGAGTAGCACGCGACGGCAAGAAGAACCTGACTGAGAGCGTGGTCGATTGAGAGGAGAAAAGATGCAAGTAGTCGCATCCTGTCACATTTGAAGCATTTTAAGGAGTCACAGGTCACCGCCACTGAGGACTCCGTGCCAAGAAGACGCAGGCCGACGTGGCACGAACCGCGGGGCGATATGCAACTTCGGGCTCACGATAGCCCTTTCTCAGTAAAAAAGATGATTTGACGTTCGATACATGTTAAACATGCCGGTGCAGGAGCGCCGTGATATCAATTATAGTTTCTGACTTTTGTGGGTGGCACCTGACGATACCCCATTGGTCAGTGGATGTATTTGAACATGTTTGCCAAAAGCCTCCGTTTCAAACATGCGCAAACTCGTCATATGCTCCCCACCTGACGTGGCATAATCCACACAACCAACTAGACTATTTACCACCATGTCCGTGGCAGGAACTGATTGGGATCTGCTTTCTTCGTATGCAGGTCTCCTGTTGCTGGCATGTACATCCATATACGCCGGCGCGCATGGCTCATTGTCGGTCAGAGACTCTCACGCTCACTTACCGGCATACCGCTAAACGTTCTTCCGTACTACAGAGCCGGAGCACTCGGGAGCGGGGCAAGGAAGGGGCCCACAATGATGAGGATGAAGATGATGAGGACGAGGTCGATCGTCTCTCTTCCCAAGACGCTTATCTATTCCCCGTAGTCCGTGGCGATGCTTCTGAGTTCAGTCCCCTGACATCGTCTAACCACGCTATTCAGATTGGCTCTGCCGTGTTGTTCGGTCTCTACCTTATCGTCAAGTACTTTGGCACGGAGTGGATCACGTGGCTGCTTCAATGGTACTTTACAATCGCAGGTGTTGGGAGTGTCGGCAAAGTGAGGGTGGCTCTTATCATAACATACCGCGTGCTCACACGCGCAGTCTCTAATCGCCTTGTCACGATGGACACTCGGTCCAGAAAGATGGCAAAAGTTTGATAAGGTACAGTTCCTTATCCTTAAAGGACCAAGGGGTGCGTCCTGCCTCTCGCGTTTCCCCTCTCGCACTCACCGTCTTGGTAGATCTCTTGACTGTATCACTCCGCACGCCCTCGCTCTTCCTGATTCCCCTGGGAGCTATCCCTTCCATTGTCTATACCTTCGGGAACACCGATACGCGTCGCTCTGCTCTCCTCACGGACCTCCTGGCGCTATCTTTTTCGCATAATGCACTCTCCTTGTTGAAGCTAGACTCGTTCAAGACTGGATGTGTCCTCCTATCTGGTCTGTTCTTTTATGATATATGGTGGGTATTCGGCACGGAAGTGGTACGTCGTGTAAACCCGAGACACCGGCAAACGTTCTCATCTGCAGCTAGATGGTGAAAGTGGCTACCTCGCTCGATGTTCCCATCAAGTTACTCTGGCCCAAGTCCTTGACATTCTCAACCGAGAGAGGCTTTACCATGCTGGGTCTTGGGGACATCGTAATCCCCGGCATGTTCGTTGCGATGGCCCTGCGGTACGACTATCATAGGGCCTCACAGAAACAGCCTACAGGGCACGTCTCGAAAGTTTACTTCGCAGCTACTTTGGGAGCGTATGTGGCCGGTCTTGTTACTACGATGACGGTCATGCACGTATTCAAGAAGGCGCAGCCTGCCCTTCTATATCTGAGGTCTGTTCGTCATTTGCCTGCTCGCATTTGCAGTCTCTAAATCTCTCATATAGCCCGGCATGTATCCTCTCCTTCATTCTCACGTCGTTTACACGAGGGGAATTCAGAGAGGCGTGGGAATGGGCGGACGAACTTGAAGACAAGGGAGAGCATAAGGGAATCGTCAAGCCGCATTTGAATGGTAAGGCCGACACAAACTCTCCATCCGACGGAGAATCACTTGCAGCCTCGTCTTCATCCGAGATCGACGCCGCCATGGGGCAAGAGGCCAAGAGGCGATTGATGAAAAAGCACACTTGAATAATCATGTCCTATTCCGTTGTGTACCTCTTCCAATCTACATCGTTTCTCAGCAACTCACATCCTCAGACGAGTGCAAATTTTCCACACCGGGTCAATCTCGTAGAGGTGTGTACCATGTGTTGATTTCCATCAGCGCAGTGGCTCACTAGAGACGCTGTAGGTCCGCTGGTACTGGAATTCACGGGCTCGGTCAGTCTGCGACCGGAGCGCAGGGGTAGAGCGGGCCTCCGCCTGGACTCGCCCCGATCCCCGGGCTCACTGAGCTCAAAGTGCAGGGTGCAAATCCAACCTGGGGACAGATAGGGGCCTCGATCCGCCTCTCGTTCACCTATCTCAGGCTTACTGAATGCGAGTCCCTCGGATACCCATCAAATTTATAAGCTGCTCCACATACACAGCCAGTGGGAAATCGTTCATCCGAGTCCCATGGCCCCCAATACAGTCTATGCCTCGAACACACCAATTTGTGCAAATATTTTGAACAACTCAGTGTCGGTCAGTCCTTTGGGATTGCATGCCGGCCCGCTTGTGTGTTGTCGGTAGTCAGTGTCACCCGCCTCAACCAGTGACGCCGCTGTCGGGTATTTCCACATTTGGTACGTTCCGCCGCGTTACGTTCGGATCCGACCCAGCATCCGCCGCTGTAGATGTGGTGAGTCTTGCCTCGATGGTGCTTTCATCGCACAACCGTCCTTCGCGAGGTTCGAATAACTTCTTCCGAGGTTGCGGTGCAGGGAAACATGCAGATCCGCCGCCTGCCTGGCAATAGACGAGAGCGTTGTTCGGACGGCACACCGCGATGACTGTGGAGTACTGTCAACTTCTGCGTCGGACAGGCCGCAAGTGCCTGTTTCTACCGTCTCTAGCCCCAGCATCGTCGAATGGGTCCCTTGAGGGCGGATGTGCAGTTTCGAGGATATAACCAAGCCTCCAAACCCCCATCTAGCTCGTCTCATCCTCTACATCACATATCCCACCACATACCTACGCCATGTTTGTCAAGTCCAGTCTTGTCGCCCTCGCCCTCGGTCTCTCTGCGGCAGCTTCACCCGTCGTTGAAGGCATGGGTACCAGCGTCCCTTTCGAGAAGCGTAACGGCTTCACCTCCCATGATGGCTGGTTCGAACATCGCCTCGCCATCCAGCAAGTTGTTCGCGATGTCAAGTACGTCCCTTCATCCGTTGTGTATGAGGAGAATTCTGACAGTTTCTTACAGCAAGCATCGCAACAATTTAGTAAATCTCCAGCGCAACTCGGGTCGCACCTCCTTCAACCAGGTACGTCCCTTAGTTATATCGTATTTGACAAGGCGCTCATCCCTCGTGTAGGGCGCACACATCCGTCCCGTTGCCAATTACTCCCAGATGATGAAACAGCCTGACACTGACGACGACAACTACAACGAGAGGCGTCAGGCGGTTGCGCTTACCAATGAAGGCGGAGACCAGTATTGGGCGGGTAACATTCAAATCGGCTCGCCCACCAAGCAGTTTTACATCGACTTTGACAGTACGTGCAATCATACCGGCTTAGCGCTTCAATTATTCACCATCCATCTCAGCCGGCTCTGCCGACCTTTGGGTCCCGTCAGTCAACTGCACCAGCTCGTACTGCAGTGCGAAGAACAAGTACAACCAGGCCGTTTCTACCACCGACTCGAAGAAGAGCGGCTCTTTTTCAATCCAATATGGCGACGGCTCCAAGGTTTCCGGACCTGTTTTCAGTGACACTGTCACCGTCGGCACCGTCGCCGTGAAGAACCAGTACTTCTCGCCCGTCAGCACACTCTCCCCCACATTCGGCGATGAGAAGATGGATGGGATCCTTGGGCTTGCGTATCCTTCGCTCTCCAACCTCCGCCAGGTGCGCTCGGCTTGCCTTCGCACTTCATTTGCACCACTAACGGCATCACAGTCACCCTTCTTCAACTCCGCCAAATCCCAAGGCGCGGTGAAGAGCGGCGTGTTTGCATTCAAGCTCGCCAAAACCGGCTCAGAGCTTTACCTCGGCGGCACCAACTCCGCGCTCTACAGCGGCCCCATCGAGTATCACTCCGTCACTGGATCGGGCTTCTGGCAAATTGCTGGCGGCTCGCTCGCCATTGGTAGTCAGGTGCGAATAATGCTGTCTTTCCGTCAAAGACACAAGCTCATCCCAACACTACAGAATATTCAGACCAATATTCAGACCATCATCGACTCGGGCACCACCATTATCTACGGCCCCCCTAAGCAGGTCGCCGCCTTCTACAAGAGCATCCCCGGATCCAAGGTGTACGACTCAAGCAATGGCTTCTATTCTTTCCCATGCAGCTCCATCCCCTCGAACGTTTCGTTCAGCTGGGGCGGGAAGCAGTGGAAGATCAGCGCCGCGAACTTCAACTTTGGCAGGGTCAGCTCGACGCAGTGCGTCGGCGCCATCGCAGGCCAGGATCTTGGCCTCGGCACCAACACCTGGTTGCTCGGGGACAGGTTAGTGTTTGCGCCCGTACTTGTGATGCCGGCGCAACGTTCTGACACATCATCGCCCCTGTAGCTTCATGAAGAACGTCTACAGCGTCTTCTCGTTCGACCAGAACTCGGTTGGCTTCGCGACGCTGAAGTAGAGACATTCTCGCCTGAGGACCTCGATCGAGTCTATATTTCCGTCCACCTCCACCATCACCCCTATATCCCGCGCATGAGTTATGACGTCCGCACAATGTACATTACCTCTTTTTCACCGGCAAATTCATCTCCTTCCGTACCGTAACATTCCACACGTGAATCTGGCGTCAGCCCCTCGACAAGCTTGAACGATTTCTCCAGGCCCGCCGGCATCGCGCTCGCGCCAATGTTTCTGTGTGTGCCTCTCCGGGGCTCCCAAATCCCGGTCACCCACCGTCGTCGTGCCACTCGCAACGTTCCAGCCATCCAGGCACCACCCCCCGCTCTCCCGGGCCCAAGCGCGCGTGGTAGCGCGTCGGCGGAACCGCTCTCCCGTCGATCGTCCGTCCAAGTCCGGCACACCCTCGATCGAGCGCGCGCGCGCGACCCAGCGCAAAACCTCGGCGCCGCCATTCGTCGTCGGGCCCGCGCGCATGCGCCTGAACGTTCTGATTCTAATACACAGCTCCGAGTTTCGAGTTCAGGAGGCGGTACCATAGGCAGTACTCCAGTGCTCGGTGCCAACGCTATTTGGCTTGGGGGCCCGGGCAACGTACATACGCTACTGGAGCGTGTTGCGCGGGTCGCGAACCACCTCTGGTGCAGGGCGCGCGCCGGTCGAACGGACGATCTGTATGTTCTGGAAGGCGGGCACAGGCGCGATGTTGTGGCGGTGGGAGCTGCGCCGCGCCGGCACGCATGGTGTGCCTCCACTCGATTTTAGCGACGGTTTTTGGGCAGCGACAGCAGCTGCGAGCGATCGGAGCGCAGTTCCGCCGGCGTTGTCGGGATCGAGGGGCTAAGGACCGGTGTGGACGCAAGCGTCGTCGACTTGGGGAGACGGCAGAGGGAGTGACGGCAGAACGGGCTCTACATCAAGGGGAAAGCAAAGTAATGAATTTCAATGACCCTACAGATAGAACCAAGCGATGGCAACCATAACCCTGAGCACAGCGTGTGCCAGCCGCCGTATGAGCGCAGATCGTTAGAGCGGCCAGAGCAGCGACGCGCAGCGAACAGCCTCAAGTGAGCACGGAGGGGAAGATCGCTCAACGCGCGCGGGCTTTTTATACGGGCGTACACGCGTCTCGATTAGATAGTGTACGCAGGTACCGCCGCGGTCTCATGCGCAGGCGTTCACGATGATCACCGGTAGCGAGATCCCCCCCGTCTTCGACGCAGATACCGCCAATCGTGCTCGAGAAACGCGATACGCATGTGTACACACACGCGAAGGTATCACAGGACGCCGCACACAGCGCGTCGGACGCGTCCGAAGCGCACGTCATACGTAACACGCGCGTCGCGACCGCAGATTGCCTCCTATACTGAACGCCAGGATCAGCGCAGGCCCTACTCGGGAGGACCGCTGGACGAAGTCCGAACCTACTGTTCGTTCGGTCTGCAGAGACGCGGGATGCGGCGCCCATACGAACGCCCACGTATCGTTCTGTGACAGCGTAGTGTGCACCCGTACATCGAAGCACCGTGTCCAGCGCGACGACTCGCGAGCCGTCGGAAGCATCGCGCAGCCGGCCGCACGATCCCGACGACAGTCGCTCTCGCCCCAGGGCCATTGTTCTGACGGGCTCTTGGGCAGAAAAGGTACAGCCGGCGAAATATGCCCCAGGACGGCAGGCGGCGGCGGAGTGCTCCGCACCCTCAGTCGGACCCGAGTTCCCATCGAAGGCATAGCCTGAGAGCCAGCTCCAGCGGTGGGACTCCGGGCCTGAAGTGATCCTGGGCGCCCTGTCGGTGTGTGTGCAGCAACTCCGGATTTGTAAAAGACCGTTTGACGAGGCACGGCGAGTCCACCCAGCCAGGCCGCCAGCTTGTACCAGTAGCGAGCGCCAGGAAGAGGGAAGCGTGGTGCGCGCATCGCGCGCGTCGCTCGCCGCGCGAGCGAGAGGCGCGCCGTCGAGCACCAACGGCGGCCATAGAACAGGCCGCAAGTGGTGCTGCTTGGTGAGAATGGTCGCGAGAGACGTCATGGGCGCGACCAAGAAGCTGCGCTGCCCGCTGCGCCCGAGGAAGCACAGGAGCAAAGTGGCTGCTCCCGAGCACACGGGGATCCCATGACCCCCGGGCGGGGTGCGCGCAACCGACAGCGCAGCGCATGCTGATGCCAACTGGCGTGCCAGCGCGACGTCCCGGGGATCTGGGGTAAGCAGCAGTCGGCACGCACGCGTGCGCGACGGCGATTCGGCGGGCGCAGCGTCCGTGAATTGAGCAGGTCCGAATCACCTGATGCAGCGCGGGACGGCATGGACGTGTGCCCATTGTTGCCGTCGTCCTGGGCTAACGTAACGGGCGAGCGGCGGGACGGCGATTCGGGGACGCGTCTCGAGTGTGTTGTGCGGAGGGTGTGCGCGTTCCCGCGGGCCGTGAGACGGGGCCCGCACCGAGTGCTTCTGGAAACGTGGCGCAGGAGGCGAGGCATGTGTACGGTGCCAGAGGGGGGGAAGCCACGGAAGCTGAGGGGTTCAAGTTGCTACGCAGGACCAGCGAAACCAAAAGCGCAAGAGGCATGCTGACGACATGCTGAGTAGAGCCCGAGGCGTCGTGACCTGGAGACGAGGCGGTGAGTGGTATACACCAGTCTTCTAGCGTGCAGCTTATTGTGGTACAGGCGTGCTGACGCCAGGATCCGGCCGGAACACCCGCCCTCAGGCTCAGCGGCGGACAGTTGTGTGAAGTATTCGGGGGAAGTCAGCAAATCGACATTTTTACTCCCTGCGCATGTAGCAATGCACGCCAAGCCAAACGTTGGGCCTGAGGGATGATGCATGATGGTTGTGTCCACCAGCGCTCGCGGCGGTAGAAAGACTGGATATTTCTTCCCAGATCATAAGCAGCCGAACGAGGCTTCTGGTAAGGAGGAGGATGCACCCGATACTTCCGGAGCTATATAGAACCGGGCAAGCGAGACGGGCTTCTTGTGGGGCGGTACATACGATGCTGGCTGAGAAAGCTCTTCGTCGAGGACAAGGTAACAGCGATTCCATTTGAATGAAGCCTTGCTGTGTTTGCAGACGAAGCAGGATCGCGACCAGCGAAGAGTGGCGTTGCAAGCATAGACCACCTGACCGACGGAAAGCAATCGACTTGCCTTCGACCTTGACGACAAAAGGGAGTGCCATTTGGGCCTGTGAAACTACAAGGGGTCATCGTATGTGGGGTAGTGAGCAAGGGGATGTAAGCGTGCAACGGGTGATGTCACCAGCCGATGAACAACATGTGTTCACATGCGGTGTGTGCCAGTGCTGTCCATCTGGAATCTCAGATGGAGTGTATGACCAGGGCAGGCTGAGATTAGCACATACGAAGTCCGAAGTCTCAGCAATATGTCATTGGTCGCTGAGCGTGTGGGGCTAGGGAGGGGTGAGCGAGCTCCGGATCAAAGAGGCGGAGAGGGTGGAAGAACCTGTACTGTATCTGTAAGGACGTGATCACAGTCATGCAGGCGAACGATCCTGAAGAGGCCTGCCGAAGGAGATCACAGAGCTCTGGCAACGGGCAGGGATTGTGATGGCGTACTTACTGGATCTGAGGCCTGAGGGTGTGGCGGATTGGGCATGGACGCGCGGATCAGAGGAACAGCCCAGCTACTGAGATCGGTGACGGTCTCGGTGAGGGCTTACCCAGGACCGGCCCCCAGCTGCAGATGGCGGCAGCGCCTGGCTGCCGCCTGCCGGTCGGAATCCAAGTGGCAGAGAGGGATCGATGGTGCTAAAGTCCGCGCGGCGGGGTGCGATGTAAAACATGTTCCTAGCTCTGAAGTTTGCAGCTCTGCAGATCTGACTCGCTGCGAGACCGCTAGCACGGCGCAGGAGCAGGGGTGGGACCGTTCCGAGACACCCCGCGCCGTACTCTGTAGACGGGATGGGGAACGTAACCTCGTGCTGGCTGGACTCGGACACAGGGCCGGTCTACTCAGTCCTTTACTTCTTCGCGTTCCCCAGCCAAGGCGTGCGCGTGTGCCCGCGGTTGCGCCTCGAGAGAATGAGCACGAGAGAGAGAAAAAAACACAGGGATTGCTCGAGATCGGGTGGCAGAGAGCGGGCGACCGCACGGCGGATGGGATCTGGGAATAATTAATTAAGAGCATAACTGTCCCAATGCAGACGATCGGCAATAATAATCCGCGTCCTGCGAGCGGTTTGTTTGGCTCTCCTGCGCTCTCGGGCACGGTCCGTCCTCCCCTCGCCATCGCTCCTCGTCCTCCTCGTCCCCTCCCGCCCCTCTCGACCGCCCCCGCCCCCCCGAGGTCCACGCTGGACGCATTCGCCCGCTCAACCCCCGCCTCGCGCCCCATCGCGCCTTCTCCCGCAACCTCCATCACCGCCCCCGACCGCACGCCGACCGCAGGCCATCACTCATCTCCCGCTCTCGTGCGTCGAGCTTTCACCCTCGTCCCCGCGCACGCACTCATTTTGCTCACAATGTCTTCTCTTCACCCAGAGGGAGTCTTATGGAACTCCCCCCTGGCGCTGCTAGAGCCTACACAGACAATTCCAAGCAGCACGCCTGGCCTTCCTCTGGCTCCGGGCGCCCCACCATTAACACATCGGCTCTTCAGCACTCAGGCCCACCATCAGCCTCCCTCGATATCAGCCCGCCCCCCTCGTCCGTCTCGCACTCGTCGCATTCGTCCCCTTGGGCCACTCACATCCCTCTCGCGACATCGGGCCAGTCCCAGTCAGCAAACTTCATGTTGCAGCACCCTGTCCCACCCATGCCCCATCACGGCGACTCTCAGTCTCAACTCGGTGCGCCCTCGTCGTTGCCGAACAACGAGTGGAATAATATGTTTTCTTCCCCTCTGGATCCCTCCACTTTCCAAGTTCTCGCTGCATCGGGCGTCTTAGGACCACCCGGTGGGGGTGTGCCCTCCAGCCTTCCAGGTCGATCTAATCACTCTCTTCATGACTTTGGCGTCAACTCCCGTGCGCAACCCCTCGGCGTGAAGGACTTGGGCCGCGCAGGCGTCCCGCCTCAGTGGTCCAACCTCTCATCACCATATGCCTCTCCCCCCACAACCTCTCAGCGGGCATCCCCAGTCCACCTACTGCCCGGCCCCGGGAACCTCCCTTACGCACGCCGCAAATCCCCTGTCAACGGTCTTTCCCAGTCCTACGGCCCCGTTTCTATGCGCCATCCCTCATCCTCTATGCCGTTACCTATGTCTTCTTTTGATCCTCAGCACGTTCCAGGGGAGTACGGTCGTGAAAGGCAGGGTTCGTTGAGCCAACAGCTCGCATCTTCGCACATCACGAATTCTGGAGGTCGCGGACCACTACCTATGGTTGCCGGACTGGAATCACCTCACCTTGACAGCCTCTCTCCCAACTTCCCGTCTCAGCGCTCCTCATTCGACTTCGGTACGACTCCCCACCAGTCGTCGGAGCGTTTTGCGCCAGGCATCCCGCCCTCTTTGTGGATGTCGCCTACCTCCCTGCCTTCCTCCTCATCGAGCTATTCCGAGGCGCCGTTCTTGTCGCTCAACCAGATGGGCCCTCCTCGACACCCGTCGATGGCGGACTCGGTCGCGACCTCTTCAAGCCCCACGGGTCTTTCCTTGTTCGACTCTGGGAAGTCGACCACCCCTACGTCCGCCTCCAGCCCCAAGGGGCGCCTTCTGTCAGATCTGTTTTCGGACCCCCTATTCCCATCCCGGCAGGCGTCCTCGGACGAGCAGCCGAAGCATACCTTCCCGTCGCCAAAGGTCTCTGGGTCGCCCGATTTGAAGGCGCTTCAGTTGTCCGTAGAGGATGCTGACCCGGAGAAGATGGCTAAGGAGGATCCGCTGGCGACGCAAGTGTGGAAGATGTACGCTCGCCAGAAGGCGACGCTCCCGCATGCCCAGCGCATGGAGAACCTGACCTGGCGGATGATGGCGCTTGCGCTGAAAAAGAAGAAAGAGGACGAGGAGCGGGAGCGGGAGAGAGGAAAGGACCCGCTGAAAGAGCGCGAGTCGGAGGCGCCGAACGGCAGCGACGCCAAAGGGTCCGAGGGCGCGTCTGCGTCTGCGGAAGAAACAGAGCGGGGCAGGACGATTGATAAAGGAAAGGCGAGAGTGCAGGTGGTCGGTTTTGACGGCGAGAATCAAGACGGAAAAGACGAGGATGAGTGCGTATATGTTCTTATCACGTTATCTTCCGCCATACTAAGCCGGGTTGGCCTCTTATTAGCGAAGTGCCGATGGACTGGCGTGCGATTAGCAGGTCCCGTTCCCGCGCGCCTATGGACTGGCGTCCTGCCAGTCGCTCTCGTTCAAGGCCCCCCATGACGGGCATATCCGATCTGCACAATCAGTTCAAGTTCCCCTCGTCTTCGCCACCCAAGCGCGATGTCACGTCGTCCAGTATACCCATCCCAGGCTCGTCGGGACGACGGAGTCCGCACTCGTCGCTGCAGGCCCAGCTCATGCTCCCTGCCGTCTACGAGTCCGCAGGCGAGCATCGTGCCCAGTACAATCTCGACTCGTACTCCCTCCTTCAGAGCCCTCTCGGTCATCCTGCCTCCCTGCCGTCCACAGGCCTCCTCGCCCGAACGTCGATGTCGACGCTACCATCGCCAGAACAGAGGACATTTCCCAAGCACGTTCGTAAAACGAGCTTCGACCATACCGTTGCCAGAGAAGGCATTTTCACCGGGGTGAGTGGTCGCCACCAAGTCAACGGAAAGCCCAGGTCCCCTGAAGGTCTGCTTGGAACCAAGCGACGCGCTGACGCTCCCCATGCGGAGAGTATGTTGCGGGGGGACCCTCCCAGTGGCATGGAGCTTCCACCACCTATCGATGCTAAAGACTTCGAGCAGCTTCGCAGGGACAGCCCATTCCCCTCCTCCACGTTCACGTTCTCCGTGCCCTCATACGACTCCTTCTTTGACCTCTCTGCCGCTGGCGGGAACCATATGCAGGGCAACATGTCCGCCGCAATGTCTGGCTCACACAAGGACGCCCATTCTGCGGAGCTGTCTTACTCGGACTCAATGCGGTCGTCCCTCAACGGCACGTACTCGCCATCAGGCAACATGAACGAAGGTCTGTCCGCCGCTGCGGTGGCGGCTTCTGCCGCTGTCGCGGAGACGTACGCGCACTTCAACATGGCGAACATGGGACTCGAGGATTACCAGCTGATGAACATGATGTACCACCACCATTCCGCGCACGACATCAATCCGGCGTTAGGCCCGAATCCGAACCCGTTCACGCACGTGGACCCCACACAGATTCTTCCCATCGAACACCCTGCGGAGGGTGCCTTCCACCCAAGTCCATCGAGCGATGGCTGGGGCAACGGCGTTGGTTCGAGCTCGAACGCATCCCCAGAGCCGTACAATGTGTCGAACGCGTCGACGCCACCATCTGTGGATGGCGCACAAGGCAGCTCGCGCAATCCCCAGCCGCGGAAGATCGCGTCGAGTAAACGTGCGTCACAGCAGGACAGCACTGCGCGCACGGGCGCGGGGGCGCAGCGGAAAGGGTGAGTGCCGTCATATCTGCCACGAACTCTGGGTCAGGTGAGCATGCGCTGACCATGTGCGGCCGGCTGTCGCTCGCAGCAGCACGCCCGAAGCTGGCGGGAACGCGGGCGGTGGCGGTCAGGCGCGGATTGCGAGCGAGGATGGCGAGACGCCACCAACTTCGTGCACGAACTGCCAGACGACGATCACACCATTGTGGCGCCGGGATCCCGAGGGTCAACCCCTATGTGAGTCCTCGCTCTGCCTGTATGGCGTGATTGGCGTGATGCTCATCGTGGTGGTGCAGGTAACGCGTGTGGCTTGTTCTATGTAAATACCTATGAGGCATAGTGTGCACAGGGATGTTGCGGCTTACACTCTATCATGCACGCAGAAGCTCCATGGTGTTGTACGACCGCTGTCCTTGAAGACGGACGTGATCAAGAAGAGGTGGGTCGCATCCCTGATCGGTAACGGCCTTGAGATTGAAGTCGGGCGTGCTGTAGGAACCGCGCATCGGGAACGCCGCATGGATCGTCGAGGAAGAACAACTCGAGCCTGCCGAAGATCGCCGCACAGGCGAATCGACCACGCGCGGCGACGACGAGCGCGATGCCGTCCACCCTGTCGTCTGCGCGGCTGTCGCCCACGAGCCGGACAGGGGTAGGATCGTCTGGGTCGATGAAACGGCAGCGACGGACTTCGACCAGTGCGCAGATACAGTCGTCCTCCTCGAAGGACGGCGGCGGGGTCTAGTAGGCGTGCTTTGCGGAGGGTGTCGCGTGCGATCTTTTTCTCTCTTCCCGCTTCCTGTTTCCCCTTCTCTTTTCTCTCAGTCTGTGTGTGCTCTATCATCCATGCTTGTAATTTGACTAGATCTTGTGTAGCGGCAGCGGCTCGGTAGTAGTACGTACGAATGGTGCACGACCCCCACATGTTTTTTCTTCTGCTCATGCTCATGACGCGTAGGGCTGTGTGTAGGATGGCGGTAGACGCGATAGATTATTGTCCAACAGTGATGTCTCTCGGTGATACGCTTAAGCTAGCTAGGTATAGGACGGAGACGGCGGTGCAATATATGCGCGCAGACGAGTCGTCGACATGCGACATGCGATCTTGCAGACTGCCCCCATCTATCTCTACAAGCTGCTGATCACTAATCCCAGTGGAGTAGACACGGCTATGTTTTGCTCATTGCCGACTTTTGTAGTCTACTTTGCGCTTGTCATGTTGCGTTCCGAGGATGCAACTTCCAAACCTCCGAGGACATTTGGGCGCTTAACATAGGTAGGTTCCTCGCGCGAGACTAATGGCGCAAGACATCCTGAATACGTCACGTAGTAATACATACAGGTAAACCTTGTTTGTAAACCGCATGTGTACCCTATACATAGGAGATGCGTTTCTGCTGCACAAGTTGACTTCTAGGTAGGAAGACATAGAGGTTTTGCAAATTTCGGTATTTCGTCAAACATACAGCGTATGCATACGCGGAAACTGGTCTTGCCAAGCCTTGTCCTGATGCAAGGTAGATAATATCCAGTACTGTGGTCACCTCACTCCCAGAGTGGGAGGGAGGGAGATGTCGTGGCCGGTGCGGATAGTGACAGGATGAGGGTGGGAGACTGGGAGTAATTGATGAGGGCGCTCGCCGCGCGTTTGCGCTTGATCGTTAACGGCGACGGCGAGCTCGCCAACTGCATCCTGGCGTCCCTCTTCAAGCAGCCGTCCCCGCGGTCCCCGGTGCCGCCATCGTCTTTCCCCACTGGTCTTCAGCCTGTCGCATCCAACGACGTCAATGGGCAGTCTGCTCGCCGCTCGTCTCGCACTGAGTTAGACTTTGAGCAGGCCCTCCGTGCTGGCGGCACCGTTCTCCTTCGCGAGGGGTTCGACGTTGACGAGCTCGGCGCCGACCTATCCAACGCATCCATCTCCCCCTTCTCTTCTCCCTCGCTCGTCCAGCGAGGCTATCTTGGTTTGCAGCCCGCGACACCGATCATTGTGCCCCCCACACCCTCCCCCGTGAACAGCGCCGGCCGCGCCCCGAGCGCTCCTTCCACAAGCTCCCTCACCTCGCCGTCCTCGTCGACGAGTGAAGTTTTCTACGACGCGCCCGAGGACACGGCGGACTACCAGACTAAGCGGCGTTCCATGTATCGCTCCCCCGGGACCGCGAGCAGCCCCGATCTTGCGACGCTTCTCCGCAAGGCGAAGGAACGCTCGGGCGTCGGCGGGAGCAAGGATGGAAGGAAGGGCGGGGCTTCGTCGTCGGCGTCGTCGTCGCGCGAACGTACGTGTTCGTGAACTGTGTCAATATGGTGTTTGCCTTATGTGTTGTGTGCAGCGCCGTCGCCCCTAACCTCCGCTCAAGTCACGCCCGTGCCCAGGGGTAAGATGCGCTCCACTCAAAACTTGGGTATCTCGAGGGACTCTGCGTCTTCTTCTGCTACGAGCCCCGAGTGGGTTCTCACCAGTCCGCGGTCTTTCGGGTCGATGAAGGACGGCAAGGTGTGTGTTCACTGCCCTCGCTTCGTCGGCTGTACTTTCCAACAGCGCGTCTGCAGCCTGCCAAGTCTTCCGTCCGAGCGAAAACGTCCGCCTTCCTCGGGAAAATGCTGGGGGCATCCAGTACTCGAGACCGCTCTGTGAGGCGCACGCTCATTGGCTGTGGAAACTAATGGGCTCTGACACGCTGCGAACAGAGAACCCTAACGTCGTCTCCATCCTCCACCTCCATCGCGACGTACTCCAATTCGCCGCTCTTTGACGCCTTTCCGCCACCGGTGCCACCACTGCCCAAGGACACATCACGCACGTCCACACCTGCAGACGCCATTGACGTGTTCACGGCACCCCCGCGTGGGTCCTCCGACAAGCCACTCCCTCCCATCCTGCACGGTAACCGTCTATCCGAAGGCACCGATATCTCTGACGACCACTCGCTGGTCATGGTCAACAGTCCGTCTGGACAGCGATCTCGATCTCCCTCGCCCACACAGACCGTGAAAGGACTGCCGGAGAAGTTCGTCAAGGCTCCGAACAGGAGCAAACGACGAAGCATGAGCGTCAGTGACGCTGAGCTCAAGAAGGTCATGGCTGCTGGTGCCGGTGGGTCGCCAAGCCCGCTGCGCATCTCAACAGACCAGAGAGCGCTTGACGGCTCTCCTGGCTGGAGTTCTCGGCTGGAGGGTTTCATGTCACAATTTAAAGGCGAGCTCCTGCACCTCGACCCCATCTCGACATCGTTGGATCTAAATGATCCCACAACACCCTCAAAACGACCTCTTGCCTCTCGTTCACAAAGCGACACCATAGCCCCTCTTTCTGCTCCGCCAACTGGCCGTCCAACACCCAAGACTGCCATATCCCTTCCTCCCGACCTTGGAACCCCTGCAGTCACTCTCCAAACTGTCACGGGTGGTGAGGAATCGCTCGTAAATGCACGTGCCTCTTCATCGTCCACGCATGCATCCTCCATAGAAGGGCCTATTGTCCCTCCCCGCTCCTCCTCTCTTAGTACTCCCTTGCGATCCCGTGCCGGTTCCAATGCTGGCAGCTTCCACCGTGGGACGAACCTCAAGTACGGGCCGCGCTCGCCCCCACCCCGAGCGGGCGGACCAATACTCCACCACGCTCATTCAGCTTCTCGCGAGTCTAACAGGCTCCGCGTGCAGCATCGCTCTACAGCCTCCGCATCGGAGCCGTCGCTTATTCCGGACCGCGAGGACGGTCGTCGTGCCTGTGAGCAGCTTCAAACTATCCGCGCTGTGTCGTCTCCCAATCGTTCTGTTGACCCGCGTGCAGTACCGGGGCTCGCGGTGGCCTCGCAGCAGGATCTGTCGACAAACGACCTCGTCCCGGCGCGCTTCTCCTTGCGACAGTCGCCTGCGAGGCTGGAAGACTCCACCGACCTCGACAATAGGGGCAAAGATCTTGCGGCCCGATGCTGGGCCGAAGACGAGGAGTTCTTGCCCAAGGACAAGATCGCTGAATGGCTCGGCGGACAGTAAGTGCAATTACATGTTTGGGCTTGTGCGGCACTGAGCGTCGGTGTAGGAGCCGCATCAACAAGGCCGCGTTGCCACACTACATGAACTTCTTTGACTTCTCAAATCTCCGACTGGACCAAGCTTTCAGGTATGTGCTGAAGTTCGAGGGTGTTTGAGGCACACGCTGAACCACATCAGGAAAATGTGTGGCAAGTTGTATCTCAAAGCCGAGACGCAGCAGGTCGACCGTATCCTTGAGGAGTTTGCGCGGCGGTTTTGGGAATGCAACCCCACGAGCGTTCTCGGAAGTGCCAGTGCGTGTATTTGCTATCTATCCCGGTGCGGTCGACCGACTGTTTCCATAGGCGTCGTCCATGCGGTTGTCTACTCCGTACTCCTGCTCAACACGGATCTCCATGTCGCTGAGCTCGCCTCGCGCATGTCGAGAAGTCAGTTTGTGCGGAATACGATGACGGCGATCCAGATGCAGCTCCAGCCAAGCGGCATGGCATCGAGTGCTGACCTCAGTTATGATGACTGGAGTAGTGTGCGAGCGGGCTCGGAGAGCGGCGAAGTTGCCGGGAACACTGTTCGGGCGCGGGCGAAGCGGAGCGACAGTATCACCAGCTGGAACAGCGTCACTCGGGAAGCCTTGGTTCCATCCTCAGGCACGCTGGTCAACTCCTCAGGGCAGTTGACTCTGGCGTCGGATCCCGCTGGGTCGTCCTCTGCCAACCAGAGTTCTGTCTCAGTCGGTGCCTCGAGCAATCAGGAGGGCAAACATAGCCAGGAAGCACAGCCGCCGGCCTCTGTCGCATCAGCATCCGCTCCCGCTGCGATGAGCACACCTGGACCCACTGCGTATGATCGCAACTGGGAAACAGAGATGGAGAATTTGTTGAAGGTACGGATGTTTACAAGGTGTCATACTGAACGATCTTATCCCAACATGGCATGACGCAGGAAATGTACAATGCCGTCAAGGCACAGCAAATTCTGCAGCCGATTGGAAGTGTTCTCATGGCGCGCTCGTCGACGTCATCTCTAGCCCCACACGGAGCCGTGCTCCGGCACCGGAGCGTCCGTGCCCAGCAGGACCGACTGACGACGCTCAAGCGCGGCAGCATCCGAGGACTACAATCCATCTTGGGTGCTCAGACGGGCCATAGTCCCTACAGTAGCGGGAGCAGTGTTGACGGGCGCGCGAGCCCAGCACCGAGCTTCGCTACGTCTAACGAGGTACGTTGGCACATGCGAGATCTCGATGTCGAGTTCATTTGACCGTTTGCTATGTAGGGCATGCATGGTTCAGCCGTGTCCTTCCTCGCGCCCGCACTAGGCTTCGCGTCCAATCTCTCCCATACGATCATTCGCGAACAGCAGGAAGATGACGGACATAGTCTGCGCAGCGACGACTCTTCCACGGACATCAGTATCACGGATGAGGAGCTTGCGCTTCTCGGGCCGCCCTGGGCCAAGGAGGGCATGCTCTGCCGTAAACAGTACTGGGAGTCGACGGGGAAGCGTGCGAAGTCGAAGGCGTGGATGGACGTCTTCGTCGTCATCCAAAAGGGCGAGCTGAGCATGTTCACGTTCGGCGAGCATGGGTCTGGCGGCGCCAACGTTGTCGGCGGCGGAAATTGGCTGGTGAGCTCCATGCCCGTTGGTCAAAATAGGGTTTGTTCTCACTTCTGATTAGGAAAACGCGACACCGGTGGGGGCCGTCCTGCTCGCACACTCGCTTGCGCACGCGCTGCCTCCACCTGGCTACAATCGACAACGCCCACACTGCATGGTGCTCACGTTGGCAAATGGCGGCGTGTACTTCTTCCAAGCCGGCACTGAAGAGCTTGTGAACGAGTGGGTGTCGACGTGCAACTATTGGGCAGCCCGTCAGAGCAAGGAGCCGCTCGTTGGCGGTGTCTCCAACATGGAGTACGGCTGGAATCGCGTTCTGGACCCGTCCTCGCGGGCTCGCTCGGTATCAGAGGACGACTACTCGACGCGGGACACGGACAACCAGAGTGTTCGCAGTGGGCGCAGCGGTCGCAGCCGGTTCAAGGAAATGGCGGCGACCGTGCGTGCGGACAAGTCGCCGTGGGCGGACAGGACGTCCATCAACGACTGGAAACCGCCGTTGCCCCCGACGGTAGCCAGCCCGCATGATGAGGAGACGCAGATGGAGGCGTTGCAGAAACATGTGTCGCATCTGAAGGAGGACCTGCAGCAGCACAACGAGCTGAGGACCCCGATGACCCACCTGGTGAGTGTCTCGCCTGCGGTCTGCATGATGGCCGCCCGCGTCGTGCGTGCTAGAGATGCAGGAACTGACGCGTTCGCCGCCTGCAGTACCAGCCTCGCTCGTCCAATGCACAGAAGGCGACGACGAACTGGGAGAAGAAGTCGCAGTATCTCCTCACGGAGATCGTCAAGTACGAGTCCTACATTGATTCCTTGCAAGCGGCCATGTCGCTGCGCCTGAAGCGGCGCGGCGAGAAGGCGCTAGAGAAGGCGCTGACTCCCAGCTCCGACGACCCCACGGCGTCGAAGGGATGGAAGGGCCAGCCGGGCCAGGAGACGATCGAGGAGGGCGAGGAGCCCCCGCCGAGCGCCGGTCTCCGCCCGTCGCCCGTCCACATGCACAGGCGTGAGCTCGCGCAGGCGGGCAGGGAGGACGACGATGAGGACGACTGACGACCGGGATAGATTCATATGCACATGCACGTAGGTGGGTGGCAGCGGCGGGCGGTGTACGTTCGACATAGGCGTGCGTACGCGATACTTATGATCTTGTTGGAGTAATAATCTTCATGTTCCTGTGTCTTCTGTAACGCACATACATTTACCAGATACCCATGGGGCCGTTGCATGTAATACCTCGAGTCACATGTGAATGCGATTGCTTATTGAGTGCATGTCGCGCCCTTTGTCGTTCTTTCTTCGCGTGCTCTAGGCGATGGCGTTGAGTAGAATGTGCGGTCATGGGATCCGCCTTTGATCGGACACACTCAATTTGAGTCGCAGCCGCTTTCGATCACTCATATACTCGTCCAACTTGTTGATGCCACAGCTGCTGCAACGTTGCACACAAGCCGCCAGTCGACGACGTCCACTCCGGTTGCCTCTCTCCCGTATTGATGCATCGGTGTGTGCGCAGCTCTTGCGGGGGCCTATCAGGGCCTGGCCGCTTTTTATACCCCCAGCGTCATGCTCAAAAGATGGAAGCCAGGAAGTTCCCGGGGTCCCTGAAACGGGGAAGGGATACAAAGGCCGTGCGCACGCGTCGTGCGTCCTCCGACCCTTGTCCCCCTCTCCCTCCTCGCTCGTTTCATTCACGAACGCACCCCCAGCTGTACTTAGCTGCTCTCCACATCCTCGCTCTCGCTAGACGAAGCCCCACAACACGCTCTCTACCATGCAACTCTCGCTTGTTCTTCCCGCTGTGGCTGTTCTTGCCGGCGCTCTGGCTCGTGCAGAACAACACACCATTCGATTTGAAAACAAGTGAGTAGACACCCTTTGTCGTGACAGGGAGCATGGCGCATGGCTAACCGATACAAACCCAAGGTGCGGAAAGGGGACAGTGAGTCTCGATTTCCATGTTTTAGTCTAGAGATGAGGAATACGGTGGTATAGTAAATTGCACCAGCGCGAGCGCACCGCATGCGGTGTCTTCCGATACGTATCATTCCTACAGACTTCTGGCCTCAGGCCTCGGTATCAATATGCTCAATAGACTGCATGACAAGCCCCTACTGCAGGCGTATGAACCCCATCTATTTTAGTGCACCGTTTATCGCATCACTGCTTCTCGCTATTCTTCACTGCACCCTGCAGTACTAGATTCCAAAATCTGATCTTTTTACCATTCCAGCCGCAACTCATCCAAGGCGGCAAAGTTCTCTCAACTGGCCAGGATTACACAAGTAACGGCCCTTTCTCCGCTGGTATCGCGTAAGTCCATTCAGATACATTCAGGATCGTTCTTGGTATTGATTAGTTTACAGCTACCTCCAGACTGGTGAGTTCGCTACACCTGGTTGCCGGGCTGTGCTTGAACTCTCCGGGCCTAGGTGATTGTGGTTTCAACGGAGAGAGATGTTCGCTCCTTGAGATGACTCTTGTCAACCCTACCGTGCCAGGCGGTGGCTCCTCCACCGACATCAGCTTGATTGCTCCCCACGCCTTCAACGTGGAGACGTCGTTCAGCTATTTCAGTGGATGCGATGGCCAGGGCGCAATTTGTTCCAGCGGCACCTGCAAGAGCGCGTTCTTCCAGCCGAACGATAACCAGGTCCAGGTCCAATGCGAGAACGAGAACGTCAACCTGCTCATCACGTTCTGTGGTGATGCCACGACTTCATCGGCTCTCACCGGCTCTGGTAGCGGCTCCAGCAGCAGTAAGGCCGCGTCCATTCCAGTTGTTGTCAGCCACACCTCCTCGGCGACCGTCCACACGTCTGCTGCCACCCACGCAACCAGCACTCACAGTACGCCTACTGCGCCGACAACAACCGCGGCAAGCATCCCCTCGCTGATCGTTGAGTCGTCCACCCCCTCCGCCCCGGCCTCCGCCGCTGCCTCGTCATCTGCGGTGAGCGCGCCGTCGTGCCGAGCTGGATCCCGCCGTCGCCGTCGCTCTGCGTCCCCCGAGCCGGGCATGACGGGTACCAAGATCCGCCGCCACCACGCACGCAACGCTGACGCTGCCAACCGTGGCGCTTCCTTCTAGGCGCGTCCCCCCTCTCTTTCTCAACTCGGGTCCCTGGTCGCGATACTCTCGATAACCCCACTACGTCACAATGACGCCTCTCATTCACCCGTCCTCTCATTTGGTCTCAGTCGCTCTCGGTTCGCTGTCGAGTATCTATCGCTCCAGTTTCTGGCCCTCGCGTGCGAGGCTGCCGCTCGCTCTCACGTCCTAGACATGTACTACTCATGCTGACGACTGTGATGCCCTGGCTCGGGATGAGTCCATTACGCGCTGTACACGTACTGTATTGACTGTCCCTGGTGTCGCCGTTAGCTGTGTACAGCTGGTCCTGTAGTATACATGTCTTGCGAGCTGTTTAATTATATGTAGCTTAAGCTCGTCGTACAACCTTTGTCTGTGTGCAGTGCTCGGAGAAAGTGACTTGCGCAAGCGCAGGATACGGTCCTCTGACATGTCGAAGCTGAACGACGTTGCGATAAAATGATGGTTTAATTTCGAGCAATGGTAATACACCGAGGGTAGTACATCCCAGGCCAGGGGAGGTGGGTATCGATATGGTGTGGTGGCATGGATGTGGACCCTTAGACGAGCGAGGCGAAGCCGACGGACTTGGAGTCGGTAGAGAACGCAGTGTACACGTTCTTCATGAAGCTGGACGCATGCGAATGTAGTCAGTGTCGTGCGCCTCGCCCTTCACGTTCAGAGATGCACACACCTGTCGCCGAGCAACCAGGTGCTCGTGCCGAGACCGAGGTCCTTGCCCAGAACCGCGCCGATGCACTGCGTGAGGCTGACGCGGCCGAGGTTGAAGTTCTCTGGGGAGACCGTCCACTGCTTCCCACCCCAGCTGAACGAGATGTCGGACGGAACGCCGTCGCACGGGAAGGAGTAGAGGCCGTTTTGGGCGTCGTAGATGTGCGCGCCGGGGATGAGGGCGTAGAAGGCGGCGACTTGGCTGGGCGGGCCGTAGATGAGGGTGGTGCCAGAGTCGATGATGGTCTGGAAGTCGGACACGCTCTTCTGCGCGAGCAACGGGCGTAAGGACCTTCCAACCCAAGACAGAATGAAATGACGTACTTGCGAGCCGACCGCGATGCTGGCCCCTGCGATCTGCCAGAAGCCGTTTCCGGTGACTGGATGGTACTCGAGGGAGCCGGAGTACAGCGAGGCGTCGGTGCCCCCGAGGTAAAGCTCGGAGTCAGACTTGGCGAGTTTGATTCCAAAAACGCCCTTCTTCACGGCACCCTGATACTTTGCTTGCTGGAAGAAGGGGCTCTGTATGGGGTGAGAACACGCACCCCGGAAGAGAGGTAGGAGGAAAAGCGTACCATTTTCAGGTTCGAGATCTCGGGGAATGCGAGACCAAGGATGCCGTCGTCGGACTCAGATCCGAAGCTGGGCGAGACGGTGGTGGCGGGTGAGAAGTACTGGTTCTTCACTGTCACGCCAGCAACAGAGACGGTATCGGTGAACACGTTGCCGGACACCTTGGAATTGTCGGCGTATTCGATGGAGAAATGGCCTAGCTTGGCTTTGGCGGTCGACGACTTGCTGGGGTCGAACTTGCTCTTCCCATAACAGGGGAAGCTGGTGCAGTTGACGTGGGGGACCCACAGATCCGCCGATCCGGCTAGGATGATAGTGAGTATGGCAGAACATATGGATATGTAAGTGTGTGACTTACTGTCGAAGTCGATGTTGAACGTTTGAGCCGGGGTACCTATAGTGATAGGACCCGTCCATAGCTCATCATTGTCCTGATCAGTGAGCTGTTCCGCCTGACGTTTCTTGCCGGGCGGGACGATGGGGACACCGATAGGCATGATTACGGCACCCTGAATGCAGTATGTGTTAGGTATGACACCTAGAAAGATTGCTTCGGTACCCACCTCGTTTAATGCGCCGGGGCCCATATTACGCTCAAGATTGATCAGATTTTGTCTATGTTTGCTGGTGAAGGGTTTGTTCAGTGCTATGTCAAGATAGATATCCAGACGGACTTACTTCTGGTCACGGGCAATAAGTTCAGCAGCTCTCTGAGCGTTGAACCACCCGTCTTTGGTAGTAACCCCGTCACGCTTCATGAAAGGAACTCGAGTGCCAGGTCCTTCAGAAACGGGAGAGGCTGAGGAGTAGAGAGAAAGGGCGAGGGTAACAAGGCCAGCTTTGACGAACATAATGATCAAGGTGTGTACGAGGTGAATCTGGGTGAATGAAGTGAAGTGGGAGTTGGGTTGAGACGATGACTGTCTCTGGCAGCTCAGCGTGGGCCTTTTATGCATCGAAGACCGACCTCCAAAGTGCTTGACAAGTTATGTGTGTGGTCTGGAAACCGTAGCGGCAGAACAGTGGCTTGATAGCATTGCCGATATGTAAACGCCTATGAATTCATGTCCAGCGCGGAACGAGCCTCATAATAGCCCTCGCTACGTACCCATAGTCCCCGTCATCCGCCTCTGGAACCGGTCGTACTACATCGTTGTACAATTCCAGAGGCTGTGCCGACATCCGCGTCTCGGGATCCGGCACTAGTTGAACGATCGGGGTCTAATTGGCCGCTGGCATTCTATTCCCGCCGGAAAAGCCGGCATCGGTCACACGTAATGAGATTCGAATTTTGACTGAAGGCGGGAGAGGGGGAATGATGACGGTGCTCATGTTTTTATCGTGACGGTGAGCGAGAGCATAAGTCCGCGATACATAGGGTCTAAGTTGTGTTGCTACTTACGGGTGATCATGGCCTGGTTGCATTGCGTGTAGGTTGTGTGTATCTGTACTTGAATTTTCAGCGCAGTAGCAGAATGCGATCGACGGAAGAAACACATTCACACTGGTGCGTCGGATGTGTTGTATACCGCCCAGGCCTGATCAAGTTACGACGGTGGATTTGCCCAATATAGACATTAAATTGCCACAAACGGAAACAAGCGGACGCCGCCTACTATCCCGTCAACGGTAGAAAACATATTGGACTTGGAACCTGAAGCCGCCCCACTAGTATGTCATTCTCGAAACCATGACTGCGTTTAACCTGCATGTACCTCACTATACCTAGAATTCTTCCAAGAACGCAGCCACCTCGCGTCTCGCGACACCATCCTCGGCCCACGCCGCCTCAAGCGTCTTCCGCATAACCTGCAGCCTCGCACGCTTCTCAGCCCCATCCGCACCAAACGCCTTGTCGAGTACCGCGCGCGCCTCTGCCTTGACCGCGTCGATCGTCCCAACCGGCGTGCGGCCGTTCCGATGGATTCTGCCAAGGCCCGCACCATGACGGACCTCGACCAGCTCATAGGCGACGTTGGCTTCTTCCGAAAGATAGATCGCGTTCAGCGGTTGGTCCGCGGTGATCGGCCACACAATCCTACCAACACGATGTCAGAGTAAGCACGTTCATCTAGCGTTCATTCACGTACATCGGAACACCTGCGATGATAGACTCCAGCGTGCCATTGTGCCCGCCGTGCATGAGGTACCAACCGGTTGCCTGTGAACATGTTCGTCGGTGGGCAACGAAAATAGTGGCAGTGTATCAAACAACGCTACGAACGGGATGATCGAGAAGGGCTTGCTGAGGAACCCAGTTGGAGACAATCGCGTTCCCGTATTCCGTCACCTTCGCCTTGATATTGTCGGGGATTGGTCCCGCATATGATGCAGCATAGCTCATAATCTATGGTAAAGGACCAAGTAAGAAAGCTATTAGCGGCCAGTATGGTGGCTCAGACTCACGAAGGGGATGCCCTTCTCCATTAACACGTCGAGCACCGCCCAGATTTTCGCGGGATCACTAGGCCAGAAGAAGGATCCGAACGAAAGCTAATCCCCGGGTAAGTACAATTACATCGGGCGATCAGGGATGCAGGGACATACATATAGCACGGAATGCTCGCCTGTGGTCTTGAGCTTCTTGTCCAGGAATGCCATGATCTCCCTACCATTCTCAGACAGGCTTGTTTCCTTAATCATTGCCTGGTCCCCTTCAGGCACTAGCGGGCCCGCGAATATGGCCCGCCTCGACCTCGCCTCGTACAGCTGTTTGATAGCAGCGGTCGCCTTGGGTTGATAACCAGCCGCATCAAAGGTCACGAGCCCATCGACCTCTCTTAACAATCTGGTATGAGGAAAGTAAGAAGTAACTCAGTTTTAGACTGAAACAATTGACAGTGGCACATCGTCTCTCATACCTTGGCAGCCGCATCAAGATATGACAGACGAGCTCTCGATCTAGCTGACACTGTTACGTACAATCTCAGCACTGGGACGTCTATCGTCATGGATCGTGAAATGTTTACCTGCTGCGGTTGAGTCTCGTAATCATGCATGGTCAGTCCGTAGGGGCTATGGACGAGCCGTCCGTTAGGGGTCCAATACATCTAGACAAGGAATTAGATCATAACTACTCAGCAGTAATATGCTTAGACTCACGTTGAATGCTGCATCTGTGAGCGATTTACCGGTTCGTTCGGCTTCCGTCTTGGCCTTGACAAAGGGGTCTTCTCCAAGAATCGGAAAAAACGTGTTCGCTGCGCACGCATACCACACGTATGTCTTGACTGTCAATCCACTCAACTCGCGCACTGCATCAAATGCGTCGACACAGAAGAACTGGTAGGCTCAATGTCAGCACAAGCGATGCGAGCACCGAGTTCGGCGTAGACTGACGTCTAGTAGGGCGGCAGCGGGTCGAATTTGCAGAGGTTCGAGCTGTGCACCCGTCTTCGCGCAGATGAGCGGGTTGTCGTGACAAATCCTGGACCACAGCGTCTTGAATGCCCCAGGAGCGCCGCTCGTTTCGTGTGACCCGTTCCCATCCTCGAGCGCAATGATCCTGAGTGGCGCCATGACAATCAGCCTCATCACAGTTGCCAGCAGGCCAACCGATCAAGCTTACCTGATTCTTTCCAAGCGGTGTTTTTCCTCCGGGCGAAAGTCACGAGCGATTTCAGCTTCTACACGCGCATATAGACTCTTTATCACGATGAAAGTGACAACGATATTGTGCATCTTGGCAATACGTGCGGCGAACGTACTGAGGGGGCGAGCATGTCCTACGAGTACGACGATGAGCGTCATACATGTGTAAATATACGGAATAGTTACACACCCCAGAAGTAGGACGCGAAGACGACGAGATGTTTCTTTGGGGTGACTGTCATGATGGTGCTTTGGCAGAAAGCTGTCAACAAAGCTGGCCGATGTCTTGTACTTGGCCTGCATCTGCGGTAGTTCAGCAGGCCACTTATACGTGCGCGGTTCCGCCAGTGAGTAACAATCACAACGACAGCGATACACTTTGCCTCCCAGGGTGTCTTCTATCCCGTTATCTTGTTCAAGGCAAATATAGCGTGTCGCCGTCGAACTCCATGCTAGAGGGAGTAGGGCCTGCCACCGTTGGCTCGGTTTCCGTCGAATATGACCGCGATGCGAGAAAACACTTGCTGGCGGGTCCGGCAGTCTGCCGACCGTTGCTACCCGTCGAGTGGTAGAGACCGTGGCCGTGCGCATTCGTGTCAATGCGGGAACCGCCAGGTCAGTACGGCACTCAGGCTGAACAAACTTCGCACCAAAGCCGAAGGGCTCCCTGCCTCCTCCAGGGAGAGGACGTGAAGAAGCAAGGGCATTCATGCGACAGGGAAGCTAACGATGAGAATGCTTTCGACAGCTCAAGCGCTTGTTCACATCTTCAAGCTGATTACCGTTCGAACGGAGCCTTCACATTTCGCGGGAGGGTGCGTCCTAAACGTGTCAAGTTTCAAGACCCAACAAGGGAAAAGCCCCATCTCGGGATGCTTGTAGACAAATCGGTCCACGCCACCAGATATTCGACGCTTTCGGAGAACATCGCCTGTGTCTGCATCAGTGACTACTATGCACGTACTCGAGGGTTGCATGTGAAGAGGAGAGGCGTACCAGGTCGTTTTCAGGACGACTGTCAGCTCAATCTTCCACACCAGGGATGCAGTGAGACAGAGTCAGCTTTCTTGATTGGTTCTCATGAAGTGCTTCGGGACCGTACTGTCTGAGGGTGTACGTGCTAGATCCGATGGTTTGGCCAACACCCCTTGCGCCAGAAGGATTACCCGGTATTGCATCAAGCAACGTATGCCATTTACACTTGCCTCGTCGTCCACTTAGGGCGCGAATCAGAGCCAACCATCTTGTAGTCACTGGGTGAGGCTCGACGGGATAGATCTGAATTCGATCCTTAGTCACAAGTTGCACACCCTCATGAACATCAAAGATGTTAAGATCGTAGTCGCTGTTGTCACGGTGAGTACGCAGTGTGACCTCGTACAAACATAAAGAGTTCGGAGAAAGTGCAGACCTGCTATCTCCGTGTCGGGGCGCGCGTAGAACCCAGCCGCGCCGGCCTCTGCCCACGGCGTCATCATGCCCGTGAGCGTGCGTTTGAGCTCGTAAATGTCAGTGAAAGTGAGGTTTCGAGTCTTGAAAGTCGACGATAACATCGTTTCGCACATAGGATGTCGGCGACAAGGAGTACCTTTCAGTGACCCGTCGCCTCGACAAAGTCAAAAAGGACTTCTTCCATCACTAAACGCACAGACATCATGACCAATGTGGCGCTATGGCAAGTGCACTTGCCGTTGGAGCCCTTGCGACGCATGGGCATGTGGTTTGCCATGAGCGTCGCATTCACAGACTTTGGTGGCTGGTTCATCAAATCCATTTGCGACCTCTACTGCTGTGACCACACTTCGGGTGAAACAACGCGCAAAACCCTTGGTAGCAGTCGTTCATGCTATCTCCTAGCCTGTGGGGGTGTGGTTCAGCGATCCCCTTCTACGTTCACACACTATGTCACTGGGGCAGAGACGTACCGATGTATCTACCGCGTGGGATAGCTTCTCGACCCGGGTCGTGTAGTCACCAGCATACACGGAGGCTATTGCGTTCGCAAGCGTCCAGGTTATTTGCCAGTGTGCCGGGCTGACCATGAGGCGCGACCTGGAAAACCATTGAGCAGGACGCGCCATGCGGGTGGGGACTGGTGGGGAGTGCGCAAATGACACGCTATCGTATGGCAAAGGGTATACGCGTACGACGTGGCAGCAACGGCCTTTTGCTCCATTGGTAGGTTTGCCCACACACGGCCAGATGTCGCATGAGACACGGGCAAGGATATATGGGAATTCATTCAGCGAGACATAGGCAGAGAGGTCGAGGGTAAATGGTTGCCATAGCGCAAGGATTAGTAAATAAGATCTTGATAGATTCCGGTAGACCCGCTAGCGCTCGGCTCCCTAAACTTCAGTTTAGTGGTCACCGGTTACTGCGTATGATGCACATACACACATGTGTGTGTGTTCGATTGTTAAATGGAAACTTAGACACTTGCAGGGCCGGGAACCCGTCAGAGTCATCGATACCATCGAGGTTCACAGATAAGCAAAGGTTCAACCCTCATCAAATATTCCAAGTGTTATCAAATCTACAGACTCCTCGAGAAACATATCACATACAGCGAGCGCCCTCCAATGCAGGCGGGCCAATGTGTGCGAGCGTGCGGTTCTGGGTCTTGGGCGCGCCATAGCAAGGGCATCGTCTATGTGCGGTGGCATATGGGGGCGGAAGGGGGAGGGGAAAAATATGGCGTGACAAGAAATTTGATGTAGGCGGTGGTGCTATGTGGGGGCAGGTATGCTCTACATGTCGTCTTGACATCCGTATGTGATCACGTCCTAGATCTCACTCAAGAACGCAGACGTCTCGCGTCTCGCGACGCCATCCTCTCTCCACGCCGCTTGCAGCGTCTTCCTCATCACCTGCAGCCTTGCACGCTTTTCAGCCCCGTCTGCACCGAACGCCTTTTCGATGACAGCCCGTGCTTCTTCCTTGACGGCGTCGACCGTCCCAATCGGCGTGCGACCGTTCCGATAGATCTTGCCAAGTCCTGTACCATGGCGAACCTCGACGAGCTCGTACGCAATGTTGATCTCTTCTGAGAGGTAGATGGCGTTCAGTGGCTGGTCTGCACTGATCGGCCAAATTATCCTGACAGAGCGTGATGAGTATGTTGTATGTATATCGGACATCTACGGATTACTTACATCGGAACACCGGCATTGATACCCTCGAGCACGCCGTTATGTCCACCGTGCATGAGGAACCACCCTATCGACTGTGACATACCTAGTTAGTAGGTAGCGCGGAGGAATATAAGTCAACGACACGGACGGCATGGCTGAGAAGCGCTTGCTGAGGAACCCAGTTCGAGACGATGGCATTCCCATATCCTGAGATCTTCGCCTTGATCTCTTCAGGAATTAAGGCTGCAGACAACGCGCCATGGCTCATGACCTATAAGTGAGATTGGAAGTGATACGGTGAGCATGAAGTATGCCCCTATATGCTGATCACACTCACAAATGGGATACCCTTTTCCATCAGTACATCAAGCACCGCCCAGACCTTGGCAGGATCGCTCGGCCAGAAGAGAGAACCAAAAGCAATCTGGAGGATGTGTAAGCGGAGGACATAAGAGTCTTGAGATACGCAAAGACCGACATATAGCACGGATTTTTCGCCGTGGCTCTTGATTTTCTCGTTTAGGAAGTCCGAGATCTCGTCGCTGTTCTGGGAAAGGCTTGCTTCATTCGCCACCGCAAGATCCCCTTCAGGCACTAACGGGCCAGTGAAGAAAGCTCTGCGAGAGCTTCTCTCGAACCATTGCTGAACGGCGGCGGTTGATTTGGGTTGATATTCTGCTGCATCAAATGTAACAAGCCCATCGACCTCCTTCACCAATCTGGCGCAAATATTTTTGAGCGCACCCGTCAAAGCTTAAGCAAGTCACTTCTCGTACCTCGGGACCTTCATCAGTACATGAGCAATGAGGGCTCCATTCAGCGGGGACTGGTGGATCCTTATCGGAACTATGCTTGTTGCTCATACATCGTAGTGTGCGTACCTCCTGAGGATGAGTCTCATAGTCATACATGCTCGGTCCGCAAGGGCTATGGAGGAGTCGTCCCTTGCGAGTCCAAAAAAGCTAGTGGCAGGCATGAAACACTGGGTTGTCTGAGAGAGTGGCAAAGACTTACATCGCAAACAACATCAGCGGGCTGCTTGCCCGAGCGCTCTACTTCTGCACGGACCATGTCGACGGGATCTTCTCCGAAAATCGGAAAGAAGGTGTTCAAGGCGCTCGCGTACCACACGTATAGCTTGACCGTCGACCCGCTCAAGTCGCGCACAACATCGAACGCGTCCATGGAAAAGAACTGGTTCTGATGTCAGCGCATCCAGCGATCACACAGAACTCTGCATATATTTACATCCACAAAAGCGGCACTGGGGCGGATGGGGGGTGCTTCGAACCGCATGCCCGTCTTCGCACAGATAAGCGGCTCGTCGTGACAAAGACTGGACCACAGCGCCTTGAACGCGCCCGGAGCGCCACTCGTTTCGTGGGGTTGGCTTCCATCCTCGATCGCAATAATCCTGAGTGGTATTACACATATCAATTCATTTACACATCTCTTGGCTCGGACAATCGGACATGGTTACCTGATTTTATCTAGGAGGTGTCTGTCCTCTGGATAGAAGTCTCGGGCGACTTCAGCTTCGACACGCCCATGCAGGCTCTTTACCACAGCAAAGGTCACGATGATATCGCGCATCTTGACAATGCGTGCGGCGAGGGTACTGAGGGGGCGAGCATGTCCTACGAGTACGGATGTGAGTATTTATGAATACGTAGTTGCAGAAAACAGGTAAACACACCCCATAAGGGCGATACGACAAGGACAAGGTGTCGTTGCAGGGTGACAGTCATGTATCACGGTGCCACTCGATGAGTGGGGTAAGGATCGCTAGGAGAGTTGGATATGCCATCGTGGGGGACGCCTGCACTTATACTCGGACCCGGTGCCGCGGTCTGTTGGGAGAACAAGGCACGTAAAACACGGTGCTAAGGGGGGGGGGGTCGGTCATGAATTCATGGCCGAAGGTAAAGTACATCAGGAAAGTGGGAAATTTCCGTACGGATATAGGTTTCCGGGCGCTCCGGCAGGACCCAAAGGGAGATGTTGTCTCCGTCCGGAGGGTGCATCTCCGTGGGCCTCCCTCGACGGTTTGTCCGGACTCCACTGTTGGCTCCAACGTTGTCGGTGCACATGCGCCAGCTCGCGGGGGCCGTACCGCACCCAAATACCAAAAACCCGCATGAGCTAGGTCAATCTCGCGAGCCCGGCTGGTCTCCGACGCACGCTGGATGGAGACCGGCATTTCCATCCGGAGATGCACGGAGCCAGATCTCCGCGGCTCCATCGGCTCCGTCCGGTGCCTCAAGGGCCGGCTGGAGATATTCGCGTTTCCTGATGTATGCCGAGGCCCGATACCCGCCTAATGAAGCGCGGGCTTGGGAAGGCGGTTGTTGGGATGGCACACTCGAATGTGACAGCCTAACAGCGGTTTTGACTTCGGTTTACCACTGCGGCACACATAGCGAGAACCTATCAAGGCTGGTCGCTGACCAAGTCCGGGGTCTTGGACCCAGTGCAGTCATTGCCTGCACGGTGTCGTCCTAACTGCGCGAGAGAGAGACGGATATTCCGGTCATTGTGCCGATGACATCCGGCTGCAACGCGTGGAAGCCGCGTTGCGCGTTGCAGGAGAGGGAGGAACATTGAACCTAGGCAAGAAAGCGTGTAGGGAGGATCCGAGGCGTGACTCCTCGGATGAAGTCAATCGATGATACGAGCGCTGAGGCTCAGCGCTCGCTCGGTGGAGGCTTGAGGTTCGAGGACGCAGGCTAGAATCAATTCAGATCGCATCGGCGAGGTCACTAGGCAAAAGCACGCGCG